>PVIR01013659.1:0-41894 GCA_004026965.1 Petromus typicus
CTGTCTGCTGGATTTTGCCAAAACTCATTTTCATCAAATCTATTTTCTCATCTTCTAGGCCATCTTAGCAGCTCAGAGGCGAGGTGAGGACGTGGAGACCTCCAAGAAATGTAGGTGCACGTGGGAAATACCTTGTTTCTACCTGCAAACTAGGATGTGCTGGGGGTTGTCTGCTTTAAGTGCAGTTGGGGCCCTCTATCAGGAGTCAGGGACACTGTGGAGGTGGCATGGTTTCATTGGCACAGTTCTGGGTGGCATGAGGTCAGTAGGACTGGGTCTTCTACCTGCTCCCCATGGCTAAGGTCAGACTCTGAGACTGTGTGTTGGCTTTTGGACGTGAGGCAGTCTGGTTCAGTCAAGCTGAGCCTGACGCTGTCAGCTGGGTGGCTGCTCCAAAGCCATCTTCCCTCATGTTAACTGCAGACCTCTCTGCTCTGTTGTTCTAACTCCAGGGGCTGCTGGGCAGAACAAGCAGCACTCGATCACCAAGAACACGGCCAAGCTGGACCGGGAGACGGAGGAATTGCATCATGACCGGGTGACCCTGGAAGTGGGCAAGGTGATCCAGCGGGGCCGGCAGAGCAAGGGCCTGACGCAGAAGGACTTGGCCACGGTGAGGCTGCTGTGGCACTGGGCCTGGGAAGGGGGCTGTAGGAAGGTGGTGGGTGGGTGGGCTCCTGCCTGTGGGTTGGGAGCCTATTGCCCAAGGCTTATAGGCAGCCGGGTCAGAGCAACTGTCGCATGAGCTGTAGCTATGCCAGGTTGGACCCCAGCCCCCAGGAGCACTGTCCCTTGCACCAGCACATCTAAGGAACATCTTGTCTTCAGAAAATCAACGAAAAGCCACAAGTCATCGCAGACTATGAGAGTGGACGAGCCATTCCGAATAACCAGGTTCTGGGCAAAATTGAAAGAGCCATCGGTGAGTGTCCCTGGCCTGTTTTGGTGGGTCAGTGCTCTCCTGGGTGGCCCTGCCCCCTTGAGCCAAGCTGCTGGTGTTTTGCCCACATTTGGCTTCTCAGGGGCACTCTGGGCCCGTGTGAGCTCGGGTCCTGTGCTGTGGTGCACCTCTGCAGTGCCCCACAGCACTCTCAGCACATGGTCTGGAGAGCTCACTCTGCGTTGCCGGGACGGACAGCCTCGTAGGCTCATTGGCTCGCAGCGTTCCCTATATGTGAGGGTGCTATGCGGAAGGAGCCCTAGTAGGGATGGGACAGACACCCATGACCTCAGGCCCACGGGCAGAGGTGCAGCATGGTCAATGGCCTCTGCCCTCTTGCAGGCCTCAAGCTCAGGGGCAAGGACATCGGGAAGCCTATTGAGAAGGGCCCGCGGGCAAAATGAGCACAAAGCCTCGAAACAGCGCGTTCCGGCTGAGCCCTCCTGGCTGGTCCCCAACACCAGCACTGACATGGCCGCCCCGTGCGGCGCTGCGGAACATGGGGTCAGGCCTGCGGCTGACCCACCTGCTGTCAAACAAAGAAACCTTGCAAAGCCCGCCTCTTGGTTCTGTCCTCCTGCTTTCTCACTCTGGTCAGGACACACGGGGGCACATTCTGTGTGGCCACCTGCTGGTGCTTGTAGCTTGAGCCTGGGGCACTGCAAGGCCACTTGCCAGGAGGGGATGGATTTTAGTGAGGCTGAGGCTAGGTGCCCTTCCCCTGGCCTCTAGCCTCCTGCTGGCACTGGGCCACCATGGAAGGGACAGAGTGGAGCTCTGTGTCAGGTCCCCCAGATGTGGAGCTGGTTCCCATCTTCAAAGGCATTCCTGTCACCCATCTGCCCACCTGTGTGTGTCAGCATCTCACCTTCAGATGTGGGGTGGTGCTGGCCCTGACCCTCGCCACTGTCCTCAGGGCTCATGGGATGGGCAGGAGGCAGCGCCAGCTCCCCAGGCCATCCCAGAGGTGCTATGCATGCCACAAGGGCAGGGTGCACTCCCAGGATGAAGGGCCACCTTGCTTCCTTAGGACCCAATCCCGTTTACCCTCACCTGGGGGCAGTGTCCCTCTCAGGCCTTCCTGACACGTGCTAAGGTGACATGCAGGAACTTTGGCCCCAGGATGGCAGCCTTTGTCCTGGGCAGCACATCCCGCTCCAGCTTGGGGCCTGTCACCCCTCATCAGTGGGTGCAGTAGGCAAGCTGGGACCCAGGCCTGCCTGTCGGGAGGGTGGCTGTGCTGTCCAGATGTGTGCCCCCATACCTGCATGGCCCTAGTTCTGCCTGTGTTACGTGAAGCCCTTCAGTCTCAGTTCTGGGAGCTGCACTGAGAAGGGGGAGGGGGCACACATCTCCTTTCTGTGACTGGAGTCCAGGCGTGGACACACTGACCCAGCCTGAGAGATTGGGTTGCCCTGGAGGGCATGGATGTTTATTCACTGGGCTGGGGGGCTGGGCTGTGCAGCATGGGGGTGTCCAGCCCAGAGCCGGAGTGTGGCAGAGTTGCGGAGGTGTTAAGTGATGGATCAGGGCCTGGTCTGGCGATCTATGGGTCACTGGTGACCGCTGCAGGCAGGGTGACTTGATCCTAGAGGAGGGGAGGGGCCTCGTGAAGATGGCAGAAGAGGCGGGGCCTGTAGTAGACCAGGCCCTCACCGTCCCAGGCTCCTACCGCATTGAAGAGGATGTTGTCAAAGCCAGGGGCCGCAGAGTCCTTGTTTCTCCGGAAGGGCCAGCCCCAGCTACCCCTCCTGCATAGCCAGTGACGCCCTGCGAGTCCCAGCAGCACCAGGAGCGTGAGGAAGATGAGAGCCCCGCTGACCGCGGCCACCACGGACACGTGCACTGCTGCCTCTGCGAGTTGAGAGGGCACCAGGAGCAATGATGGGAGCCAGGGCTGCGGAGGGCCTACCTGGCCCCTCACCCTTGCTGGCTGAGGCATCTCTGGAAGGGGATCCTCTTTCCTCACATAAGACGGCAGTTGGTAGCTGCACTGAGCACTCTCCCACGGGGGGGGGGGGGGGAGGGGGGCAGGGACAAGGGCAGGCACACCCAGGGTGTGGATACAGGGAGCACAGTGCTCATGGGCAGGCCGGCTGGGAGGGGTGCTGAGAGCTGACTTGGATTGGTGGACGGTGCCAGGCAAAGGCTAGGGGTACAGAGTGCTCACCTGGGCTCGTTGCAGACCACTGGCAGTGCTGACCGGCTAGGTACGTGACATCGTCCAGGGCGATGGGCCCCCGTACTGGCTGGCCACCCAGAGTGGCTTCAAACACCACCTGGTGGGGAAGGGAGAGGCTCAGAGGAGGAGGGGGGAGAGCAAAGCATGCTGGGGGCCATGGCCTCACCTGGAACTCCTCGGTGCTGGCCACCTCTACCTGGGCTTCCAGCCACTGGTGCTGCAGCTGCCCACCCTTAGCCCACACTGCCAGCTGGCCCTGGGCGCTGACCAGGAGCACACGCAGCTCGCCCTTGTCTGAAGAGGGATGAGGCAGGTCAGGCTCAGCCTCAGCACGGCTGTCCCCATTTCTCTCCCCTGGCACCTGCGATGTAGCCGACTCACAGAAGTGTTCAGGGAAGCCCATGTAGTACCAGAACCGGAGGCAGGAGGCCTCAGTGGCCAGCAGGGGCTCACTGCGCAGCCAGGCTGCGTGACCCCCAGGGCCTAGCACACCAGTCTCAAAGAAAGCGAAGTGGCCTGGGAACAAGAGGGTAAGTGCCAGCCTGGGCCCGGAGGCCCTGTGGCCTCTGGAGGGAGGGAGCAGGGTAGGTGATGGCCATTCAGGCAGGGGTGTCCCACATGGTTCCAGCCAGGCCACATGGCTGTGTGGCTTCTGGGTCCCCCTTTTCAGCCCCAGCTGCTGGCCAGTACACACCTGCCTCGGTGCCCAGAGTATGGTCCACAGGGGGCCGGGGGTACGGGGACGGGGCAGCACCACTGCTCCAGTCCCAGCTGTACCTGCCCATGCCTGGCCAGGCCGTGTGGCTCCAGCCACACAGGCCAGACTCGAAGTCACAGGACCCTAGGAGGAGGCAGTGGGTGAGTGGCATTGCTTGGTTGCTGCCCCCAAGCACCTTCCAATTCTGGATGGGCCCAGGCCAGGGAGTGGTTTTGACGCAGATCTGGGGCCATATGTGGGCCACAACAGTTCCCACCTGGTGGAGGGCAGGGCCCATCCTGGAGGAGAGTGTCATCCAGCGCAATGTAGGAGTGATCCACGCCTGCAGCCACAGCCTCAAACACCACCTGTGGGCCAAGCCAGAGCTGAAGGTGGTGTGGAGGGACCCTGAAGCATGGCTTTCACTGCGCCAGGCCGGACACTCACCCTCCATGCCTGCTTGGCTTGCACGTCCATGCTGCCCAGGCGCCAGGCAGGCCCGCCATGCTCACTGATGCTGAGTGTCTGATATCGACTACCCTCTTCCACGCGGACCCGCAGAGTACCTGCCACACCACAGGGAGATGCCCACCTGGCTGGACACCTAGCACAGGGCCCATGGGAGTCCGTACCCCCACAGGTGGACCTGTCTTGCGGCCCCTCACCTGGGCTGTGCAGGCTCAGGTGGTACCAGAAGGTCAAGCAAGAGGGCCGGGGTATGGGCCGGTGCTCTTCTGAGGTCAGAGAGGCCATGTGGCCCTGGGGCAGCGCATCCGGGCTTGTGTCCACCACCATGTAGTGCCCTGGGGAGCAGCATCGGTCTACCTGTCTTCCATCCACCCCACACCCACTCCCAGGGCAGAGCCCTCACCTTGGGCTGTCTCTGTGGTGTGGTCTATCCAGGGGCCCCTGGCAGCATGGCCCAAGGCATTGGCTTGGCGCCTCCAGAGGCCCTGCCCGTCTGAAGAGAAGCTACAGGTGGAATCCTCGAAGGAGCAGCGTTGAGGGGCTGGGCAGGCACCAGGCCGCACAGTCACATCGTCCAGCGCCATGGTGCCACGGTACCCATCCCGGAGGCCCTGAAATAGCAGCTGCGGGTACAGGTGTCAGCTGGCTGGGTGTCCCCCCCAACCCCCAGGCTCACCTGGTACTTGGTGCTAGGCTCCAGCTGATGGTGCAAGGTGGCCCAGGCCTGATGCCAACGGTTGCCATGGGTGCCTGACCCAGACCACAGCTGAACTTCCTCTTCCCCATCCCGCTGCATGGCCAGGCGCAGTGTTCCTGAGGGGAGGTGGGGTTTGGAGGGGACCAGCCCCCAAATCCCAATCCCCTAGGACCTCAGTGGACCTCCTCAGATGTGCCCGCTGGACTGCTTGCTCACCAATCTGGGGCCCATGCAGGTGGAACCAGAAACTGAGGCACTCTTCCAGGGCTACGGGGACCTGGGACCTTGTGAGCAGATCAGCATGGCGGCCGTGGGTGGGGGGCTCCACGGGGTCCAAGAGCATGAAAAAGCCTGTGTAGGGCACCAGGCTGAGCTGCAGGGCACATTCTTAGGTCCGAGCACCCTCTTCCCCAGCCGAAGACCTCCAGGGATGAAGGCCCCTATGCCTGAGGTTCCCCTGGGTCAGGGGTCCCAGTTCAAAGTCCTCCCACACTCCTGGTTTTCAGGCCTCCTGGTCCTGAGGCCCCTCTACCTTGGCCAGTGGTGTGGTCGTGCCCAGAGCTGTGGCTTTCCACCCGGTGCCAGTGGACATCTGTGAAGTGGCCCACGTGCCAGCCACACGCATCCCACTCAAAGTTGCAGGTGACCTCTGGGGATGGGCAGCATGTTAGCATGACCCCCACCTGCACCCTCCCCAAAAGGTGAGGAAGTAGGCGTTTTCAGGGCCCTTGGGGATGGGCTGGCTGGGGTCCGCTGGGGGGGGCAGCAGGGACCTCTGTCCTTCTCGGTGGTCACTGCGGGGCTGCAGTCCCTCATGGTCACGTTGTCCACCCCAGCTCCCTGCTGGTCAGGGCCATCCAGGTCCACTAGGGCGACCAGCTCCAGCTTCAGGGGTGGAGGGAGAGGGCTGTGAGTCAGGGCCAGCTCTTTGAGGCCACCACTCCCCGGCTGTGCTCCTCACCCGGAAGGGCCTGTGGTGTGCCCCGAGAAAGATCTTGTCCACTGTCCAGTCCCGGAGGCTGCCACCTGGGGCCTGCCACACCAGTTCCCAGGAGCCACTGTCCACCACAGCCAGGGCCAGGAAGCCTGGTGAGGGGTCACAGGTGAGGGGTCACAGGTGAGGGGTCATGGATTCCCCTCACACAGGCCCCCACGGGAGAGGCCCAGGGCCAGTACCTCGGGGGTGACTGTGGAAGTAGTAGGCCATGTGGAGCTCACAGCGTGGGCCGGAGGGGCCCAGGACAGGCGTGAGGGCCCGGGCCTCAGCCCTTAGCTGTCCCCAGGCCCTCTGTATGGACAGAAAGTGGCCTGCGGAGGAACAGGGGCTCAGAGCCAGTCCGTCATTTAGGGGCTCTCCCCACTGTGAGGACCCCAAAAGCCCTACCTGTAGCAGCCCTGCCTGGGCCCCTGCTCTCCTGGGCTGTTGTCCGCACCCACTGCAGCCGCCCTACGCTGGCGTCCTCCCAGCCCCCGACTGCAGCAGATTCAAAATCTGTGGAGCCTAGAACAGAGCCGGGCTAGAGGGGCAGCCAGCCAAGAGACCCTGGCTCCCAGACTCCCAGCGCAGGCACTGGCACAGGCTGCCACCTACCACACTCATGCTCGTCTTCGCCCTGAGCGCACTGCGGCTGGAAGTCACACAGCTGTGCTGGGGGCACACACAGGTCCCCACAGGCCAGCTGCCCCGGCTCGCAGGAACGCTGTAGGCTGGACTGCTGGGGGCTGGAGCCCTTGGGCCAAGGGGTAGGAGGCGCTGCCCCTGTGGAGCGCAAGTTGAGTCAAGCAGGGCTAGAGGCACTGTGTCTGTCCCAGCAGGCAGCTGGGCGGCAGTCACCTGGGGTCACGGTGCAGTAGTCGGACAAAATGAAGTCATCCAGCGCCACAACGCCTCCGGGACCCGTCTCCCCAGTCAGGAGGACCTAGGGAGAGGGTGCTCAGGGCAGCTGGCCCCTCTGCCCTGGGAATGCTCTGGCCTGTGCCCCTCTGCTCAGGGACGTCCTTCTTGGCTCCCTCCAAGTTCCCTGCAAGGACCCCCAGGCTCCCTCCTTGCCCTGCAGAGCTCCCCAGACTTCACCCGCAGTGTCCCTGCTGGTCATTCTCACCCGAAACGGGTGGGCGCTTTGGACATCCACCCGGTCTCGGACCCAGACTGCCCCCAGCTCTCCGTGGCGCTGCCGAAGCAGGACGGGAGCCTGGTGGCCGCCCGGGCCCTGAATCTGGAGGAGCAGTCTGAGGCGGCTGTCTTTGGAGCCGTGCAGGTAGTGGTAGAAGACGAGCTGGAAGAAGCTGACGGTCAGTGACCTGTGGCACTGGGCAGGCAGGTGTGAGGGCCCAGTTCCCGGGACCCGTCTCACCGAGCAGTTGTGGGCTCCTGACGCTTGCAGCTGGGGGCTGAGGAGGATGGCGGGATTGCCAGGCTTGGCTGTGGAGACCAGGAAGGACCCTGAGAGAGACAGTGGGCATGGGCTCTTGTCCCTGGCTGTGGCCATGTGTGGCCAGGGTGGAGGCTGGGGTTCCTGTGGGCCTCACCCTGTGCACTGTTCCGACTGTGGTCTCTGCGTGGCCAGGCAGGGCTCTTGGGGCTGCCGGTGGTGTGGTTCCAGGCTGAGTCTTCCGAATGGTTCCACAGGCCCAGGCCTGTCTCGAAGTCAGTGATTATGTAGTGGCCTAGGTGGGGGTGAGGTGTTGTGTTGTATTATAATGTGGATTGAACCAAGAGATTTCACACGGAACTGTATCCCCAGTCCTTTAAAAAATTTTTAATTTTGTTTTGAGGCAAGGTCTCCTTAAGTTGTCCAGGCTGGGCTATCCTCCTGCCTCAGCCTCCTAGAGTATGGGGATCATATGCATGTGCCACCATGTCTAGCTGCCGCGGTGCTTTTCAAAGGCCTCGGAGGTCAGGACCTGACCGCCCCGTCCCTCTGTGTCCCCACCCGCCCACAGTGGCCCAGCCTCACTGCAGGTGACCAGGTCCTCGTCAGAGCCATCCCCACAGTGGTCCTCCCCGTCACACAGCTGGTGGTGTTCTATGCAGGCTGCGTTCTTGCAGTGGTGGTGGCCCAGAGGGCAGGTGGCCTGGGGAGCTGGGAGAGGAGGGCCAGGTGAGGGGCCCAGGACAGGGTCAGGGGAGCAGGCAGTGAGGCCCCTGACCCCACCCACCAGGGCCGGGCACGGCGACAGGGTGCCTTACTGGGGAGCCCACAGTCCCAGAACTCCACATCATCCAAAGCCACAGCACCCCTGTGTGTGGCATTTCTGGTGGCAGAGAAGGTCACCTAAAGAGAGCAGGTGTCCTTAGGACCTCAGTCAGGGTCCAGACCCTCCCCTTCCCCTAGTGCCAGATGCCCAGCTCACTTGGAAGTTGCCCCGGATACGGCCAGTGTTCACGGCCAGCTCCTGCCAGCCAGGACCCCAGGGCCCTGAGCTCTGCCACAGGGTCAGCGTCTCCACACTGTGGGTCAGCTCCAGCCGAAGCTCGGCCACATCTGCAGCGTTTGGCGGTCCTCAGGCAGCTCCCGCTGTGCAGCACCCGGCCCTCCTCCGCAGCTCCCAGCTGCCCTCAGGCACCCTGTCCTTCCCCAGACCCACTTGCCCACCCTGGGCCTGGGGACCCTGGCACAAACCTCTGGATACCACATAGTACCACAGCCTCAGCTCACAGGCAGGGCCCGCCTCCCGCAGCATGGGGGAGCGCAGGGCCGCAATGGAGGCCTCTGTCCCTCTGTGAGTCCCCACAGCCATGTACCAGCCTGGTGGCGAGGGGACAGCAGTCAGGAGATGGCCCAGACTGAGAGGAGGTGGGGCTCGGGCAGAGCTGCCAACATGGGGTCTCACCCAGGTCAGTGCCACGTGTGTGGTCGGTGTGAGCCACGGGCCCCTCAAGCTGTGACCCTGCACGGTCCTGGACCCAGCGGTAGCCAGAGGTGCTAATGTCCTTCCAGCCACAGGTGTCCTGCTCAAAGTCGCAGTTGAAGGGGGTACCCAGGCTGGGCGAGGCTGCACTGTAACCTGGGAGAGGGGGGTGTCAGGTGTTGGCCGCAACCCTGGCCCTGCCACACCCACTGCCCGCAGCTCACCGCACTGGGTCTCATCGGAACAGTCCCTGCAGTCACACAGGAAGTTGCACTGTGCCTCGATGGGGCTCCCACAGGGCCTGGGGACCCAGGCTTTGCCCGGAGACTGTGCTGCTGGCAGAGATAGCCAAGTGGGTTGGGGCAGGCAGTCAGGTATCCCACTGTGCCCAGGATTGGCTGGTTTTCTTGAAACTTCCAAGTCCAAGGAAATGCTTCAGACCTTATCTCTCCAGGACACTCATCACCAACACTGGGGTCAGCAGTGTTGAATCCTGAGAAGGGGCTCCACGCTCTCCCCCAAGTTCCCACCCGTAGGAGGCTGCACTTGGGGGAGGAAGGCACAGGGATGAGTGGGAACAGGGCCCTGGGGCTGGGACACTCCTGGTCAAAGGGACAGTCACGTGTGGCTTCCAGGAGTGTGCCCAAAGTTGACTCGTCAGTGGCGACCCCAGTCTCATATCTGAGAGGACGAGCAGTTGAGTAGGTGCCCACCTAGGAGCCCTCTCACCCAGGGCAGGAAGAGGCCTGGCTGGGCCACCTCTGTTGCCTGGGCTTTCCTGAATGTCCTCCTTGCCGGCTGCCCTCATCCTCTGGGAAGGTCTGGCATCAGCCCCAGCATCCTGGGCAAGACCATTGAACTCACCCATGAGCAGAACCAGGCCGGGCAACAGGTGGGTGGGCAGCCGCATGGCGAGGCTGGAGGGAGCGAGGCCCAGTGGCAGAGCTTTTGTGCCCCGGTGGAGACTTTGTCCAGGTGCCAGCCTGCAGTGGCCCCACTGACTTGCCTCTGACTGGAAGGGCCTTTGATCCTTTTGTGCCTGCAGCCCCTCGGCTGGGCCCCACTCCAGATGACAGGCCAAGCGTCTGGCTGTAAAAGTGTCCCCAGGAAGGGCCCCTCACTAGGCTCAGCTCCCACCCGCCTGGCTTCTTCCGAGCAAAGGTCAGGTCATAGCCATTCTGCATACCGTGTGGAGGTGGGGCTGGGCTGAGGCTGACACCCAGGGGCTTCGCAGGGTTCCACCAAAGGGGGGGGGCTGGGATCCCACAAGCAGGATTTTGTGCACAGCATGGGGTACTTCTCTTGTGGCCCTGGCTTGGCCCAGTCTGGTACTTATGAGGGGAAGGTGGGCTGTCCCAGAGACCCAGGCTGTGTGGGTCCCCACCCCTTCATTCATTCACCCTTCCAAATTGTCCTGGGCAGCCAGGTACTGGCTGGTCAGTGACAGTCATGGGATCCCACAGGCTGGAAACTTCTAGTAATCCAGCATGAGCCCAGTTGGAGCAGGAGGAGCATGCCTGCCACCATACTCACCCCGGTAGACTTCCTGGGGTGACCTTGGCAAACGGCCTCACAGCACTTGCCTGGATGGGGCCTCGAGGACCTCTCTAAGGGCTTCCATGATGTTAAGGGCACAGTGTCTCCCTAACTTTCCCACAGCACCCACTGTCTCCATATACCATGTTCTGCCATGTGGAAAGTGGCACTGGGCAAACACCAAGACCCAACGCTGTGGGAGGTCTAGGGAAAGGGGACCCTCAGAGCCAGGAGTGCCCTCCTGTTTGGTGTCCATCAGTGGGAGCAGCCCCAGGACCAACCCTGGACATGAGGATTGTGGGTCAAGTCATGTGTGCCCCTGGCCAGCAGACCACTCAGGAACAGGAAGGCTCCAAGGCTGGGACTGTGAGCAGATCGACATGACAGCCAATGTCACTGGCCAGGAAAGTGGTCGCTGGGAGTCTTTCTTGCTGGAACCCTGTGCTGAGCTCTGGGAAAAGGGCACTTGTGGGCAATGGAGGCCTCAGCTGGCCATGAGGACTAGGCACAGCCTTCTTGCACAAGGCTTTGTAAGGTCTCCACCCAGATGTCCTCTGGGATAGCAGCATGTGGAAGGCCATCAGGCCATAAACAGCGGCAGCCCATGGGCCCCTACTGGACCCCAAGGGGCTGAGCTTGCACTGCTGTTCTCCAGGGACTCTAGGGGCAGAGGCAAGGAAGCTCCAGGTGGTGACCCAGGGGCAGAGAAGTTAAGACACACAGGTGAGCAGGCATACCAAGGCTTTTAATTCCTGTGGACCAGGCTGGCTGGGGCTCCAAGGCCTGGTGCGGTGGCACGTTGCTAGGGGTTGCAGAAGCCACGAGCTGAGCAGCCCCTTAGGAGTGACCCTGGATGGGTAGAGTCCTGTCTTGACTGGTGGGCACTGGCCTCAGTAACCATCATCTGCCCAAGTGACCTCATAGTCAGGGTACTTGGCTTTGATCTTCTCAGTTGAGACAGAGTGCTGGGCACGACCATAGCCCTGGAGAGAAGAGATTGCTAGCTCCATTTAGCTCTGAGCTCCGAGTCCCCAGTGCCTCACCAGGAGCAGGTGGGGCAGGGGAACAGGGCTACCATCCTGACTGCTTGGGACAGGTAGGCTGCGTAGATGAGCCCTCAAGTGCCAGGTGGTGTTTGTGAGAGGAATCTGCTGGGGCTTAATGTGACCCAGCACTGGCTACCCCGAGGCCCCAGGACCCAGTGAGGCAGAGGAGTCCTGCCAGGTCTTGGGGTCCCAGAGGCAGCTACAGTGCTGGAAGCTGAGGCCAAGAGAGGGTTCTGTGGCTGAGAGCAGAACACACCGGAGGGCAGGCCGGGCTAGTGGGGGCTCAGGAGCAGTACTGCAGAATCAGGGCCCCGAGCCTGCGGGGCTGGGCTCACCATGGAGTAGCCGTACACGTGGATCTTCCTGTCCTGGCTCTGGTGGGAGATGCGCCCGCCGCCCAGGCACTCGCAGTCATAGCCTTTCTTCCGCAGCTCACTGGACACTTTGTCATAGATGTCCGCTGGGGTGGGGATAGCAGTAGCCTCAGGAGGAGTCCCGGTCGCCATCAGAGGCCACGGGATGAGCTCTGGGCGCGGGGTTCCGAGATCCCTTCCCCGGTGTAAAAGAAACCTCAGTGGCCAGGAACAAAGGGACAAGGCGAGAAGGGGGTGGTGGGGCGAGTGTGGGGGGGTCAGGCCATGCGTCCACTTTCTGCTCAGGACTCAATTCTCCAGGCCGACCTGGCGTGCCTGGCAGACGATAAGGGCCACCAGGAGCCGACCCCTGCGCTTCGTCCCTGTCTTCCTGTTTCGCGCGGTACCGTGGCCCTCCAACTTAGCCTTCAGCCGCCCGCGTCGTCTTTTACCATACCCAGTCCCTTCGCCCCGCCCCGCAGGCCTCGCCGCCCCGCCCCGCAGCCCTCGCCGCCCCGCCCCGCAGGCCTCGCCGCCCCGCCCCGCAGCCCTCGCCGCCCCGCCCCGCAGCCCTCGCCGCCCCGCCTACCGTGATACTCGGCCCACTTGTATCCGCGCACGATTTCCTTGCACTCCTCAGCCGGGGCTCCAGAGGGCGGCGCCGGGTGGACTCGAATCAACACATACTTGAAGACTCCCTCCGGGTCAATGTCCACATCAGGAACCTGAGCTAGGTCTGCCGCCGCCGCCATGTCCCTCGAAGCGCCCAGCCCGTGGGTCCCACGGCCCCTCTACCTCGGGGCCCGTGACTCAGGTCCAGACGGCTACGACAGCCGCGGCCAATCCTGTGAGTCGATGCTGCCGAGGCCTGGAGGTTCCGCCAATCGCACCGCCCTCCCGAGATTGACGTTGGCCAATCGCAATCCAGTTCCTTGAATCTTTGGGGCCACGCCCTTCCACTTTAAGAGGCCGTAGACTCCGGAGGGAATTGATTAAATGTGGCCAACTGAAAAGTTCTTTCCTTTGAGATGCGGAGCAGCAGGGCCGGAACGGGAGCTGGTCAAGAGGCCTGCGACTAGGACGGGGAGGAGGTCCCAGGGACCTGTGCCGGTCGCGACCCTCCGGCCAGTCCAGGGGCCTCTGTCACCTACACGAACCCATTCTCAGGACCTCTGTCCCCGATCCCCATGAGAGCCCCAAAGCCTCTGTCCCCTGCAAAGGCCTGTGCCAGACGGCCTTCCTCCTCGACCCCCGTCTCCAGCCCCACCTCACTTCTGAAAGCCTCGATCCCCGATCCCTAACAAAGAGACAAACACGGCTACATTCAAGTTCTATTTTACTTGGTGGAAAGCACTTGCGCCCAGGTAGTGACCTCGGTCCCAGGCGACCCTGCCGGACCTCAGGTGCGACCTGGAGCTGAAGCTCGGGGCTGGGGGCGCACGGCGAGGGCCGCAAGCGGGGTGCCACTGCGTGCAAACTCGTGGGCGGGTGCAGGCGGAGCAAGACGGAGCAGGACCGTAGCTTCTGCATCCCGTGTTCCCTCCCCGGTGTCCAAAGGGGCTGGGGCTTCGAGGGAACCCTTTCGCAGCGCCTAGCTTCTCCTCTTCTCCCTGTCGCTGAATCTCCATGAAGCCTTAGAGGTGGATACCTCTCCCCCCAGCGTGAGCTCCCAATAGCGCACGAGGCTCACCCCTCACCCCACCGTCCTGGACGCAGCTAAGGCGGGGGCTCAGGGGCCGGGGTGCAGTCAAGGCTGTGACTGAGGCAGGACACATTCACCTGGGACGGCCCTGGTCTCTGAGCAGCTGGCACATGCCTGCGCACTCCTCCCACGCCGCTCCTGGTGTCCTTGGCCGCGCAGGTGAGTGCGGCTGCCTGAAGCAGCTCTGTGCTTCCCCCTGGTGGGTCCCTCCTCTGCACAGGCTTCTGTCTACTCGGGGGTAAAATGGGCAGGCGTGGTCACACGCTCCTATTTTGCCCTGGCATTCTTCCAGGGCTGCCTTGTTGTGAGCGAGTGGGCGCTCCAACCCTTACCCAGACAGGTCTCAGCTCTGGCCGGGGTCCTCAGTACACAAGCTCTGCTCCCCTACCAGGTGTCCTTGCAGCTCAAGGCCTCTACTGTCCCAATCACCCTGGCCAGGCCTGGTGCAAGGCAGCTGAGGGACTCCTGGTTGCTCTGTGGGTATGTGGAGCAAGGAGGCTGCCCAGGTCGCGCTCTGCTTTCCTCGAGGAAGCCTTAGGAGCAGGGTCCACCCGGACAGCGGGCTGGCCAGGGGCGTGCTTAAAGTGACACTCGGCTTTGGTGAGCATGGGTTCCTGCACCTGGGGCTGGAGGGTCCTGGGGTTCAAAGGCCCTGGAAGTGTCCCGCGCCTCAGCGAATCGAATTTGCATTTGCGTGGCGGGGGTCTTGGGCAAAGACCCTCCGCGTGAAGGCAGAGCCCGGCGGTCCTCAGGCCCACCCCGCCTCCCAGCGGGGAGCACCGAGGGTGAGGACCGGCCTCTGGGGACCCGAGGGGGGCGCAAAGGCAGAGAGTTTCCAGGTGGCGGGGCCGGTGGGCCAGGGGGGAGAAGGGCCGTGGGGACGAGCGGAGAGGGCGCCGGGGAGGGGCCGGGGGTTGGGGGCCCGGCCTCGGGCGGGGCTCGGAATGTGGGGGTGGAGAGGGGTAGGTGGTCAAGGGAGAAACGGGCGTGGCTCGAGAGAACCTGCCCTGGGGCCGGCGGCTCACATGATGTCGTCCAGCAGGTTGGCGCTGGCCACCCAGTCGAGCGCACGCGGCTCAGATGCGGCCATGATCATGCACATGAAAGGGCGGCCGGTGCGCCGGTCTGTGGGGTAGATGGTGGTGGGCGTGAAGCGCCGGTTGGCCTCGACAAACTCGCACAGCTGCTCGTAGACGCGCGGGAACTCATGGCGCAGGAAGACGCCGCGCAGCCGCAGCTCGCGCTGGATGTGGATGAACGCCACCTCGCGGGCTCGCCGGCCCGCCTCGCCCTCTTGGTCTAGGCCCGCGGTGCCCGGCGGCGGCGTCAGGATCAGCGTCTCCATGTCCGGCTCGCGTGTGCGCGCGGGGGGTGGCCGCGCCGGGCTGCCGGCTGCCAGTGCCACTTTGGCGAATTTACGCACCGTGGGCCCGGGGCTGCGCGGCGCCGGCGCGGGCTGGGAGGCCCCGCTGCCCGGGCCCACGGCCACTGACACGCTGAGCAGGAAGCACTCAGCCGGTTCGTAGAGCCGCCCGGCGGCCGCTAACTCCCGCGCGTAGCTGCCCAGGGGCGCCGCATGGGTTGCCAGCTCACGCAGAGACAGGTAGGTAGGTGACAGCAGCAGCCCCTCAAGGCCAAAGCGCAGGAAGTTGTCGGCTGAGCCGGGGCTCGGGAAGCCCAGGAAAAGCACTCCACGACCGCGCGACAGGAAGCCCACGCGCGCGATGCGCGAGAAGGCGCGGTGCACCGGGCCGCTGTCGCGGCAGAACTGCAGCACGTGGCGGCACACGCTGCCCACACGGCCATACACGCAGCGGGCCTTGTGCGCGTCCCAGTCTTCTCGGCGGCACAGGCGCGAGCAGTAGTAGGTGTAGCAGCTGTGGCACGACTTGAAGTAGAGGCAGGCGTTGAACATGGTCTCCGTTCGCCGGCAGCGCGCGTTCGAGCAGGTCATCAGGTCATCCTCGTCAGCGCTGGGTTCCGGAGACCCGTCTGCTGCCTCGCCTGGGCCTGCAGGCTCTTCGGCGCTGCCCGCTGACGCAGGAGGGGAGCGTGGCGGCGCCAGCGCGGGGGCCCCGGGACCCCCAGGCCTTGAGTCCCGCAGGCTGCGGCGCAGCGGGCGGCCCAGGCCGTCGGGCACGGCCTCTGGGGCTTGGCCTGCCGCGGGCCGGGAGTCGATGACCAGGTCAGTGATGAGCTCGTCCAGCTGCTCTAGGCTGCGCTGGCGGGCAGAGGCGGGCTCGGGCGCAGCGGGAGCGGGAGGGCGCACGCGGCCCCCGGGAAGCTCCCAGCCCCTGGTGGCCGGTCGCTCTGCAGCGCGCAGGTCGTTGTCAGTGATGGTGATCTCCGGCGTCACATACCAGTTGCGGCCCAGGCCCTCTCCGGCGCGGCCTTTCTCCGACAGGGACGTCTCAGACAGGGACAGTGCCGCGTATCGCCTGGGCGAAGTGGAGAGGTTCACCACCACCGGAGGGCGCCGACTCTCGGGAGAAGGCCCCCGCGGCTCCCGCACCTCGCGCCCCAGCAGGTTCTCATAACTGCGGCCACGGCCCAAAGGGTCCTCGCGGCGCGGCCCAGGTGCCAGGATATTGTCCCAGGAGCGAGAGTAGTGGCGGCTGTCGGTCACCAGGCGGGGCGGGCTGGTGCCGGTTCCGCCATGCCATGAGGCCAGCAGCGGGCCAGGCGCGGCCGGAGGTGCCACCTGCAGCGTGCGGTACGGCCGCGGGCCCCAGTCAGCCCAGGGCAGGCTGCTGCGTGGGTGCGGGTATGTCCGCGCGAGGACTTCGCGCTCTCGGTACCGCCCGAAGTCCTCAGTGTAGAAGGGGCGGGTGGGGGGGCGGCCCCGGGGCTCCTCTGGGATGTAGCGGGGATCGAAGGCCCCATAGGCTCTGGGGGCCTCCCAATAGTAGGAGCGGGAGGGCGGCTCCTGAATCGGGAAGGTTCGCACTTCCCCAGCACAGTAGCTGCCCCCGCGCTGAGGACTCGGCCCTGGGGGCTCTTCGGCTGGGCAGGGCCGGGGGCAGTGGCCCTCGAAGGGAGGTACAGGGCTGCCCGCAAAGCCTGCCCCGAAGGCCTCGGGCTCCTCAGTGTAGAAGAACTGAGTGGGACCGGGGGGTGCAGTAAAGAGCGGACCGCGGCGCTCAGCGTAGTCTCCGGGCCCGGGCAGCGGTCCATCACAGTACAGCGCACGGAGGTCCGCGCTGTAAGTATCGGTGGGGGTTGGGGTGCGGGACAGCGCCATGTGTCGAGGCCCGGGCACCGTGAGGCCGTGGAGTCGCGGGGTACCGCGGGGCCAGGGCGAGGCCTCGGTGGGCACACAAGGCCTTGCCCCCCGGGCCGCGTGCTGCAGCACAGAGTCATCGGGCTTGATGTCTAGGCGGCAGCGGACATGGGGCACGGGCCCCGCCGGCGGCTCGGGAGCTGCACAGCGGCCAGGGGTGGCGCACAGGGGTGCGATTCGGCCCGGGCCGCCCCGCTGTGGCTGCAGCTTGATGGGGTGCAGCTCGTTGGCGAGTGCACGCAGCGCAGGGTACCCGGGCTCCCGGCGTGGGGACCCTTCCACTCGCCCTGCGTGCGGGGCGTCCCGGGTGCGGCGCTGCAGCAGGGGCGGCGAGGCAGGTGCAGGCGCCAGGCCCGGGGACGCGCGGGGGGCGCTCTTGGAGCGGGCGCGGCGCCTTGGCTCGCCGTCGCGGGGCCGGGTGCGAGGCAGGGCAGGCTCAGTGGGTGGAGGTTCAGGGCGGGCCTCCATGGCCGGTGCGTCCAGGGCCTCCAGGAAGTCGAAGCTGCGGCAGTGGCGCTTGTTGAAGGGCGCCGGTGCAGCAGGCCGGGCCACCGGGCGCTCACATGGCTGGCGCCTGGACGCGGGCCCCGGGGCCGCCACCTTGATGTCCTGGTACACGGTTGACACCAGCAAATCCGGCGGGTCCGTGCGGGTCATCTTAAAAGGCGTCCCCAGGATGGGGGCTCCAGTCACTCGGCCTTTCTGGGCTTTTGCCCTGAGGGAATAGGTGGGTCAGGACTTCTGAGCCCCGGTCCCTTCCACTCCCGGCCCGGCCCCAGGCGTGAGTACCTGGGGTGATGGTGGTGGGGCAGCCCCGGCTGGAGGACTCCGTGGTGGCGGCCGGTGCCTGGTCCATGCCGTCCGTCAAGGCACCTGGAGGAGAGACCTGGCCGACCCCTAACAGGCCTTCCGTGGGCTCTGCCTTGCACACCGCTCGTGCACTCTGGTGAGGACCCCACTTTCCGGCGGGGCTGGCCAGGCAGGGTGGCAGGGTGGCGGTGTGCTGCCCTCTGGTGCCCGCAGCTGGCATGAAGGTCTCGTTTCAGCCTGCTGTAGATCATTTATTGGAGTTGGTGCCTGGATTCCTGTGGCAGCAGCCCTCATCCAGGGTCTTGCACGGTGGCCGCCCTGGCAGTGCAGCCTGAGAAAAGCCCTGTGCCCCGCCACTCGCTGAGCAGCTCAGCACAGGCCCCTCCCCAGTGCTGCAGGGGCCCTTGCGTTTGGGACGTTGGCTGTGCCCTAGCCGAGTCCCAACTGCCGGTGTGACCCAGGGCAGGAAAATGTCTCCAAAGGCCTTCCTGGGGCTCCAGCCCCCTTTGCAGAAGGCTTCCCTGACAACGGCTGCTTTGGGGGGGGGGGCTGAAATCTGTCTACCTTCTCAGGGGGACAGTGGAGCAACCCCAGCCGCTCTGCCAGTGCACAGCTGTGGGAGCCGGTGCAGGATGTGCGGCTGTGTGAACTACGAGCTCGCATGGCCCCTATTCCCAGATCTGTGAGCTCCCAAGCTGTGGAGCCAGCACACCAGGCCGGGAGGCTGCCAGCCCAGGAGGGCCAGTGGGGGGCGGGAAAAGCTCCCAGGAGATCCCTCCCCACTCTAGCTGCGGAAGCTCCATGGAAACCTGAGGTTCTTCAGCCCCCGCTGCGCGCTGGGCTGAGTCCAGGCTCGTGTTCAGATGTGGGCCACCAGCACCTCTGCAG
This sequence comes from Petromus typicus, assembly GCA_004026965.1. Taxonomy (NCBI): domain Eukaryota; kingdom Metazoa; phylum Chordata; class Mammalia; order Rodentia; family Petromuridae; genus Petromus; species Petromus typicus. The sequence continues at coordinate 18,452 of PVIR01013659.1, forward strand.
TCTCCAGGGCCTGGGGCTGGCTGGGGAGGGGCTCAGAAGGTAGAGGCAGGCCCCCCGTCCCACCCAGCACCCACTCTCGGGTGTCTGCCCCAGGGAATGCTGGGGAAGCCTGGCTATGCCCTCACCTGGCTGGACTGTAGCTGGGTGCCTCTTGGGGTCAGCCCTCCGTGTCCCAGGAGTACTGGGGCTTCCTGGGGGCATGGCTGCTCTCCGAGATCTTGGCCACTAGGTCCGTCTGTGTTCCCATCTCAGCCTCCTGCACAGCCCATCTGGACCCCCTACATCCGAAGCTCTAGGCCAGCCTGGAATTAGGGCTGATGACAGGGTGTGAGGCTCCGCCCAAAGGAGGTGACAGCTTCGCCTCTGCAGGCCAACAGTCATGAGCTGCACTGCACTCCGACACCCCTCCCTGTGGGGGTGGGGAAGTGAGCCACCCTGGGACCCCAGATCCTCCAAGCTCACACGGGTGGCAGCACAGCCGTCTTCTCCTTGAAGCCCTTCCCTGGCCCGTCAGGAGCGGCCATCACCGGCACCCGGCCTGCACTGCTTGGGGGTGGGCACTCCCCATCCTTTCGGGCAGCCCCTGCGTACAACAGCATGCCAAGTTCTTCACCCCCCCCGCTTACCTGAGCGATGTTCCACCCGCCAAACCTGGGTGGGCTGTGCAATCACAAGCCGGCACCCCCAGGTCCAGGCACCCCTGCGTCCCCAGCACTGGCAGAAGCTTCGAGGCAGCAGCACCGGTCCCGGCCTGGCTGCTCACTGCTGCCCCTGATGGCAGCCAGTAGGGTAGCACTTAAAGGGACCGCACTTGGTGGGGCTTGCCAGGGTACCACGGAAGAGTGCTCCAGGCTGGCTGCAGCTTGGGGGTGTACTGAACACAGGGTGACGAGTCCCTCTAGCTTCCCCAAAATACCAGTCTCAGGGTCCTAACAGGCATGTGTCCCAGGGAGGCTTATCATTGTTAGCCCTGCCCCCGGGACACCTGCTCTGGCAGCTGATGGCTGGCAGGGCCTCTGACAGGGCACCGGAGGAGCCCTGAGCCAGGCTGCAGAGCCCGGAATACCTGCCTTCAGTCAGGTCCAGGCAGGAGCAGATGGGCGACTCCAGCCCCGCTGCCCCCTGGCCGAGGACTCTGTTGTGGAGCCAGAGATGCCCGGAAATCTCTCAGCAGGTACCAGAGGCCAGATGGTGGCTTGGACTGCAGCGAGGCCTGCTGTCCAGGTCAGAGCGGTCACTACTGCACACGCCCCACTGGACAGGACTGTGACCCAGGCCCAAGCAATAAGGGGACGTTCTCACCTGGCCGTGCCCCTGGGCACTGAGCCCTGGTACACCTTAACCAGCTGGAGTGAGGCAGACGCCCTCTGCTCTGGTGGGCAGACTGGTAGCCCCTACTGTATGTCCTGTTTGATGCTGGCCCTGTTGAGACCCATCGCTGCTCTTGCTGGTCCCCACACCAGGGCCCCCAAGCTAGGGGTATTAGGGTCAGCCTACTGTGGGACACAAGTGCACCTCAAGAGTTCGGAGAGGTGGGCCGGGGCTGGTGCCCGAGCCCACCCACCCCACCTGGCCCTGAGGCCCAAGAGTTCTCCTGGCAATGGGGCTGTGGTGGGCGGGGACCGCAGGCAACTGCCCAGGAGGGAAGCAGGCTACACAGGGACCCGTGCCTGTACCGCGGGTCGGGCCCTGGTGTCCTGGGTGCAGCCGTGCAGCACTGACCTAGGGTGCACCCACAGTGCCGTCTGGTGGCAGATGGCAGCATATCTAGGGCTCTGAGGGGCGCTAGGTGGAAAGCTCTCAGCCCACCTTCGGGCCAGCACTGCTGGGTGGCCTCATGCCCCTGAGGGTGAGGGGCAAGATGGTGGTGGGCTAGGAAGCTGAGGAGACAAGAGGAAGAGACATACGCAGCAGTAAAACCCAAGAGCTTTATGTCGAGCGGAGTGTTAAAAGAGGCGCCTCCTGCCCAACCCCACTCCCAGGAGAGGCTCTGGCTGCTGCTCTGCTCCTGCCAGCCTCACCTGGCACAGGGCCTAGGAGCCCTGCAGGGCAGGGGCCACCGCATCTGCAGTGTGCACAGGACTGTGCAGTCTGTGGCCCACGCGTGGTGGCAACAGAGCCCACGGCATGCTGTGGCCCTGCATGGCTCGCGAGGGCAAGCAGGGGTGGTGGATGTGAGTAGATGGGCAGCCCCACGCTTGCCTCTGTAAAAGACCCTTGTGGGTCCTTCTTCGGCCTGTGACATCCCTGAGAAACGCTGGGGGCTGGCCGCACCCCTGCCTGGAAAGGACCAGGCTGTTCACCCAGCCAGTGATAGCCCCACTGTGCCCTTCCGTCCTGCACAGCAGGCTCACGCTGGCCCAAAGCCCGGCACCTGCAGCACCTAGCCCAGGGCCTCCTCTAGCAGGAAGTGAATGCAGAATAGGCTGGGCGATGGTGTGCAGGTGGTATGGGGCGAGGTGGCAGGATGGTCCTGGGACCATGCGCGGGTGGTGGCCTCCTCAGTCCCCCAGGGAGGTCAGGCCTAGAGCTCCTCGTAGTCTCCACCCCCTGGGTGGCGGCTAGCAGCGGCCCCGCCCCCTAGGAAGGCCTCCAGCTCATCAGCAGCCTTCTGCTCCTTGCTTCGGGGCGGCTTCCGCTTCTTCCGCCGCTCCTCCTTGCCTTCCTCCTTGTCCTTGCTCTTCTTGTGTTTGCTCTTCCTCCTTGCAGCCTTTTCTTCCTCCTGGGAAGGGCTCTCAAGAGTCAGCAGGGCCATCTGGGATGGGCACCCACTCCCCACACCCACACTACCTGGTACCTCTTTGCTCTTCTTCTTCTTCTTTTTCTTCTCCTTGGAGGGTGGCTTGCAATCTTTCTCTACACAAGAAAGACGATTCTCAGCTCCCCAAGCTGACCGTGGCGTGGCACGCTGGGCAGAAGGCCCTTCTCAGCTGGGCCTGGGCACAAGGTGTCCTAGGGTCCCAAGTACTCTCACGATACATGCTCCGAACAGCCTGGGAGGAAATGCCTTCCTCTCCATGTGGGCTGGGGGCCTGATGACAGGGGCAGGGCTGGCACAAGTTTGTCTTTTAGGCTGTGGGAGGGACTGAGTGGACAGTAGGGCATGGGCCAGCTTGTGACCTGGGTGAAACCATCAGATACCAGGAACCAGCGTTGTCCACAAGTGGAAGCCTGTGACTGCCCTGTGAGCTGGCCACCAGCTCCTCTGCGGAGCCGCACCTGCCATCCCTGCTCCTGGCCCAAAGCCCCGTGGTACCTGAGGCCTAGATGTGGGCAAAGCAGCTGACACAGACAGGCTGCTGGGGATCGGCAGTTCAGGTTCTTGGGGAATGGCAAGTGGATGGCAAGACTGCCCCAGAAGCCAACAGGCCTGCTGGCCCCGGCCTTGGATGGCCATGTGGCCATGCTGCAGATGCCAGGCTTGGGCATGCGGCTGCCACAGCTGAAGGCAGAGCCAGGAGGGGCAGTGCAGGGTGCTACCCTGGAAACCCATGCCGGCAGCCGGCCTGAGGGGCAGCCCACCTTCATCACTGCTGTCCTTGGGTCCCGGCTCTTCCAGCCCCAGTCCAAAGAGGTCCGAGTCATTCTTTGGTCTGAAGGAGGCAACAGGGGGGTGGGGAAGCGGGGGCAGAGGTGGCTGGGTGGGCCCGGTGTCCTCGTCACTCACATCAGAGGGGCCCTCTCTCACGGGGAATTCATCCTAGAGCAGGAACAGCTGGTAAGGCCGCAGTCCCTTCCTAACCCATGGACCCAAAGCAAGATGGCACGTCCTCTCAGGGGACTCAGGCCGACCAGCAAGGCCTTGTGCAGAGGCCTCTCCACAGGCCCCACCCAGGCCCTGCGTGGGCCAAACCCTCAGTGGGCGGCCTACCCTCACCAGTCTGCGCGGTGTGTCTGATTCCTCGCTCTCGAAGTCTGGGTCGTCCATGACGAAGGACAGCATCTGCGCAGCGATGGGCCCCTCGGGGTCACTCTCTGACGATGAGCCCGGCTCCTCCTTCCCCTCTGCAGGTCTTCTGGAGGAGCCCTCCATGGGACGTGGGGCATTGCTGGGTACCTCAGACCCTGATCTTGGCCAGGGAGGCACTGCAGCTTGTGCGGCCTTGGTGGGAAACCTTGGTGACAAGGACAGACTGGCTGCCAGGCTGTCCCGACTGCCCTGCCCTGCCCTGCCCTGCCCTGGGCCCCACTCATACCGTTTTGTCTCTGGCTCTAGGCACTGCTGAGTCGGGGCAGCTGTGCTGGGGTGACTGGCCACCTCCTCCACCTCCTCCTCACTCGACAAACTGATATTTTTGCTGGGGACAGGGCCTGAGGGCAGTGGGGGTCTGCTTCGAGGCTGGTCCTCAGGGTCCACGTCATCCTGGAAACCTGCCACCATCGGGTTCCCGCCCAGGACCTCCCCGTCACTGCAGAGAGGAGCAAGGGAGTCAGGGCCTGGAGGGGCTAGTGCTGCCACCCCACCCTTCATCCCCATCGGAAGGGAGGTTCTTCGGCCTGGCTTCCCTGGGAACTGAACAGAGCTGAGGTGGGGCATAAAATGGCACAGACAGTGGTGCCGTCTGCTGCCAGGCTGCTGGCAGGATAGAGAGGACCCTGCTCTGGGACACCTGGGTGTTAGCCGCTGGCCTTTCTGACAGAAACCCCTGTCTTACAGGTGTGGTGACACAGTGGGTGCCAACAGCCACCAACATGGGTTCCACAGGGCAAGAGCCACGCCAGGCAGGACTGCTGCCTTGTCCCTGACCTGACAGGACCCAGGCAGCCTCTTCCATGCTCTCCATACGGCCAGGCCCAGGCTGTCCCTGAGGAGCTCCCGCTGTCCTGGAGGACGCCAGCCTTGACTCCCTTCTTGAGCTGGCCATGGCCAAACCCCCCTGTGCAGGGCTGGGCTGAGCAGCCCAGCTGGCCCGGGTGCCATGGTACAGCCGCGGTCCTGGATTCCAGCTGCCCCTGTGAGCTGGGCAAGCCTCCCCTCAGGCCCTGCAGTCACACTGCTGCTCAGTCCTCAGTTCCTGGAGTGTCGTGAGGGACAAGGCCACCTGGCTTCCATGCAGATCCTCCAGCCTGACCTCACCTGTCACTGTCCTGCTGTGGGACCCTGGCCCTGGACTTCTTCTCATCCTTAGGCGGGGCAGGCACGGCAGCATCCTCCAGGAAGCTGCGGTCAAGGCCATCTTCAGGAACAAAGTCCTCCACATTTTGGACCCTTGGTGGCGCCTCTGCCGCTGGGGCTGGCTCTGTGAAGAGCAGACACCTGTCCTCATGTGCACTGGGCCGCTTTCGTGGCCCCACCTTCTGCTTGACCCACCACAAGGCTGAGCCCACAGGTGGCTCCCATTTCTTCCCCCACAAGAGGGGCTTGTGCTATGGGCACTGGACTCAGCTCTGTGAGGTACAGCACTGTTCCTGAGCCTACCTGGAGGCGGGCAGGCTGTGTCCACTGCCAGGGTGGTCCCGAAGAGACGGGAAATGATGCCGCGCCGCTGTGGTGGGGCCTCCACAGGGGGTGCAGGGGAAGTGGCTGATGCAGGGGGACAAGCTGGGGGGGTGCCAAGGGGCAGCTGGGGGACAGGCTGGGGAGTGCTGGGGCTGGAGCTCCCTGTAGAGATGGTGCTCAGAGGCACAATCGGCGACTGGGGGCCCGAAGACGGGCTCTGCCCATTGGCAGCCAGCGGGGAGGCGTGGCCGCGGCTTCGGGCCTCCATCATCTCCAGGAAGCTGGGGGGGTGGAGGAAAGGCAGCGGTGAGGGCCTCGGGACCAAGCCTCCCCGTAGCAGCGGTTCTGTTTACGATGGTGAGACCCACATGTCCTGCACCTGCCCCCTCGCCCTGCACACCTTGTCCTGTTGTATTTTAGTAAAGCCCCTCTAGAGGAACATGCAGGTCTGCATGGGCTGGTACAGGGCGCATGTCCCACAGGGCTTCGATGGACTGGGGGACGGGCTGGCTGAACGCCCTGGCTGTAAGCCTGCCTGGGGCAGACAGTGGGTGGCCTTCCCCCTCCACATGCTCAGGTACACGCTCTGCAGCTCACGCACATGCTATAGTTCTGGTCCTCAGTCTCTTGCTGCACAGACAGCTCCTCCAGCGTGGCATCGATGTCTAGCTGGTTGGTCTCGAGCTGGCGCAGCAGTGTCTCCCGCTAGAGGAAGTGGGTATTACTGAGCTGAGTCCCCCTCACAGGACCAGATGCATGGGGCCCCAGGAGAGCAGCTGCCTGTGACCTGCCTGTATGGTGTGGGGGCTGTAGCTGGTCAGGGTGGCTGCACCCCAGGGAGCTCCCTTCCATCTTCCACAGTGTTCTGGAGGGGGACTACGCAGCCCCAGACAGTGCTGAGGCTGTCTGTGGCTCAATAGCCTCTACGCACGCGCGCGCCGTGCACACACACACACACACACACACACACACACACGCATGCATGTGCACATCCCTGGAGGCCAGAACAGCTTGGGGCAGAAAGGCTGTGCCAGTCACAGCCCGGGTGAACCAAAGCCTCCTGGCCTGAAGACCCAAACTGTGCTGCCCCCACGGATGCTAATCACACGGCTTCTTACACTTAGAACACACACATCACACACTCAGCAGCCATCAGAAGCAGCGGTGGCACAGGGTGGGGCTAAGCACTCAAGAGGCCAACACCAGCTAACACAGGGATTCCGGCCCTGCTCAGCTGTGGGACATGGCAAGAACTATATGGTAGAAGCAGTCGCAGCTATGGACTGAAGAGACCTGGGAGGCATATGTCATTCTCATAACAGGTGAAGAGAACCCAGAGCAGCACCTGGCCCTGGGAGATAAATGGCTGTGCCCAGAACGCAAATGGTGTTTGGTTTTAAAAGAGACTGGATTTCTAGAGAGCCATGCCAACAAATGTTTGGCCTGAGAGCTCCTGGCTGCCCAGGCTGCGAGCTCCTGCGTATCCATCAAATCTGATACCTTAAACGTAGTGAGCTCTGAGTAAGGTGCTGTGTGCAACTCCTGAACTTTTAGCAGTGTGTCTGCAGTACTTTTGGATGAATGTTCAAAATGTCCAGGGCAGGCGTGAAGCCTGCTGAGAACGGCAGGCACAGGCACCCATGGCATCAGGGAGATTGTGCTCATCCCGCCATGACACCCAGCTCCAACCCTGCTCCTGGCACCCTGTTCTTCCGAAGCCTTTAGGGACCAGAGTAGCCAAGTGGCAGCAGCAAGCTCCATTTCTCTTTGGTGACAGGAGTCTGCAGAGGAAAGGTCACATCCCACAGGAAAGGTCACATCCCACACAGCCAGGCCCTCCTGCTACCCAAGGGCTCCTCAACCCAGCATCCCTGCAAGAGCCTTGTCTCTCAAACAAGAAAAAAAGAGCTGGGAGCTGGGTGTGGTGGTACACACATGTAATGAAGGCCAGTGCTCAGGAAGCTGAGGCAGGAGGACTGCAAGTTCAAGGCCAGCTTCAGCTACACAGTAAATTCAACACTGGTTTGAATTACAGTGAGTGGGTGAGAAAGTGAGTGGCATGCCTTGTTTAAATGGGTAGCTAAACAATATAAAAATAACAAAAAAGTATAGGACAAGGAGGTGGGTGGGGCAGCACTCAGGAGGCTGAGGTAGGAGGATCATCAGTTTGAGGCCAGCCTCAATACAAAATGAGACCTTGTCTCAATGGAGTTTAAAAAAAAGGGCGGGAGGAAGAATGGAGAAGCTGGGTACAGTAGCACACAGCTACGATCCTTGCTGCTCGGGAGGAAGGCAGGCTTAGACCCAGCCTGGGCCACTTAGTGAAACGGCCTCAAAACATAAATGCAGGGCTAGGGACGTAGCTAAGTGCTGCCTGTGCCTGCCTGGCAAGCACAAGGTTTTGAGTTAGATCCCTGGTATGAAAAAAACAAAAGAAAATACACAAAGGCTAGCATGTAGCACTAGCCCAGCACGTACATGGCCTTATTTCTACACTCAGAACTGGACTAGAAAGGAAACAAAGAGGACTAGGAAAAGGAAAGCCTTGCTTTCCTGAGTATGTCTGATTTTCTTTCGGGTAAAGAGAAGCCGCACGGTTGGGGCAGGTCCAGGCAGGGGGTCGGGTCTGCTCCACTCCCACCCACAGTGCTATCATGTGAGCTTCTCAGCCTCAGCTGCGGCCCGGCACCTGCCTGGGCTCAGGACCCAGAGCCCTGCCCACATCCTGGAGAGGACAGGGCTTCAGCACTGGGATCCACAGCACAGCCTGAGCTGAGGACGGGCAGCAGTCACACAGTGGACAGCTGGTGTCCTGCAAAGGGACCAGTGCTACAGCTTCTAGCATGTACCCCCGTGGGGAACCAGAAACTCCTGGGTCAGGCAGATGCCTCACCACACAACAAGGCTCCTGTGTGTCAGGGCCTGTGCTGCTAGGCAACAGGGGGTACCTCACCTTTTCTCTTTTGTCTAGATACAAACTATCTCCAGCTCGTGCTGATCGGGTCTGATGGGGTCTCAAGATGTCTGTCTGGGTGAAGCCTTGGGTTAGTTATGACCCATGCTGGGTCCTGGGCTTTGACAAAACACTGAAGACGGATGTGGTACAGCTGAGAGGAGGGGTGCCGCTGGCAGGAGCGCCCCAGGCCTGCCTCTAGGTGACAAGTGCTCCATAGGGACGAGACCTCCATGTCTGTATGCACACTGGCGAGGGGTTCCTGGTGTAGGGTGAGCTTGGTAACTCCTCAGAACTCCTCCCTGGTTTCCCAGCACCAGCTCTTGGGCCCTAGTAAGTGAAGAGCACACTCAGGGGCTGGCTGCCCACTGCCCAGGGCGAGGACCCACCTGCAGCTGTAGGAACGGAATATTGAAGAACTTATGCAGGTACTTCAAACCAAAGCTGTTCTTCATGGAAGATTCTGCGTAGCGGAAATAGGAGGAGCCCGGGGGCCTGTGTTCAGGAGAAAAGTGTGGGAAAGACCCTCAGTGGGCAGGAGCCCAGGACCATGGCTGAGCTGAGGCTGCCCACTCTCCTGGCCTCCTCCCTGCAGCGGCCCAGCCCAGCTCTGGGTTGCTTCTGTGGTGGGCCCCTTGCAGGGGCCTGTGGAGCCGAACAGGCCAGTGGCCCTGATGGTTGCCCTGGTTTACACTCTGTGCCTCCTGTGGGGTGGCCAGGCCACTGTGTCTCCAGCGAGCTGGATTGCACCTTGACTCCGTTTCCCTTCACAAACACCGAGCATATGCAGGAACAGGCCGAAGGCACCCACCTGTCCAGGTGCTCGATGAAGTCACGCACATCATCGGGCAGGATGACGCGGTGCTCACCCATGTCGCGGTAGTTGCCCAGCACGCACACTGGCACATGGGTCGGCACTTTGGGGAGCTCCCGTAAGACATAGTTGAAAGTCCTGGGGGAGGGGATGAGTCTCAGCCACAGAGGGCCTGAGCGCGCCTGCAGCCCTGCCTGCTTCTCCTCCTGGAGGACGCACCTCCGCTGCCTTTCTCTGGGGTATCACACGTCCACGTCCCCACAAAACCGGCACCATTTTCACCTGCCTCCAGCATCGCCCTCTGCTGACCTCTTCCTGGGGTGACACGTCCCTGGGTCCCACCTGCATCAAAGCCTTTGCCATTGCTTCTCAGCTGGCAGGTGCCTCTATTGAGGAGTCCCACTGTGGGTGGACAAGGACTGATTCCAGGGCCCTGCTCCTCAGCACAAGGAGCTGCCCAGATGGTTCACAGGCCAGGTGCCACCTGGACCTGTCCCTGCTTCAGGGTCACTCTGTGTCTTCCAGGTGGCTTACGAAGGTGTAACCAGTCTTGAGGGCAGCCCAGCCCCCTCCACTGAGAGTTAAATGCACATGCACTGCTGTAGTGAGCAGCCTCTGTCCCTGGCTTGCTCTCTTTGGGACATCCTCTGCGTCAGTCTGGGTGTTCCTCCCTCCCTGGTGCTGTGGAGTAAACTGCGCTTACTAGCCAGGCGCAGTGTCGCTAAGCTAAGTCCAAGCCCCTGCATCGTTCTGTTATTGAACCCACAGTGATGCTCCTGCCTCAACCTCCTGAGTGCCCCTGCAAGGTGTGACATCACCGGTGTGGCATGTGGTGCTGTGAGCCCATGCATTTCTCTGCGCTCAACAGCAGCTGCTCTAGACAAAGTGTTACCACCTGGGCACCACCCGACCTGACATGTCCAGGCACTCAGGCTCTGAGAATCGGCTGGCGCCCCACTGTCTCACCACCCTGGTGTTGCCCAGGCAACACCATGCCATGGGGACTCATGGTCCAAGTAGCAGCTGCTGTACCTCTTCTTCTCCAGCTGGCCCCATCCTCCCAGCCAGTCTTACTGCTGCAGCTCAGGGACCCATCTGGCCACGTTCACCCGAGCTGTCCTGTCCTTGCTAGCCTTCAGGGCACTACCTGTCCGTCTAGCAGTGCTGCCTCAGAAGCTCACCTGCAAAGCTGTAGGACATGCTCTCTGTGGAGATGAGGTGGACCTTCAACATCAGTCCTGCATTTCAAATGGAGAAGCCACTTCCTATGCCAGGTGATGGCCTGGCATTGCCCATGCAGCACAGGGTGTATGGCTGGACACAAGATGTGATGTGTGTGTCCACTGAGCAGTGCCCTGGCCCAAGCTGCAGGGCGACCTCTTCCCTGGATGTGTGTGCGGCCAGCCACCAGGAGGCATTGGTGTGCACGGGCCCAAGTGACTGACCATGCGGGGCACGAGCTGTCACCTGGACTCAGCACATGAACCTAGGGGAGGCGGGGGTCCCCTGCCTGTGTGGTAAGATCTGGTGTGAGCACACAGTATGGGGAGGGAAGTCTGGCTAGACCTATCGGCCACGAGCAGGGACATCTCTGACAGTGGGGCCGTTTCCTCTCCAACATAATACAACACACATACTGTACATGAAATAACAGTAACAGGCTGTACAAGCAGAACAAAGGGCAGGAGCACATACCTGGGGTCAGGCCCATTCTCAGGCAGCGCGGCCCTGGCTAGCACCCGGGCTTTCTCAGTGCTTGTTGCAGTGACAGGATGGCACTTGGTCTCAGGCTGGGATGCGCTATCCATGACTTGGCACATCCCGTGTCACCCGGGAGGGTGGAGTGAGGTGATGCCCCAGGCTCCCGGGGGAGCCTACATCCTGGTCTGATGTCTGAGCCTCTGCCCTGCCTGCTTTGCCCTCTGTCCTGTGATGTCATGAATCTCAGCTGCAACCCTATCCCGTCAGCCAGTGCTGGGGTTGTGGGAGACACCACGTAAGCAATTAATCAATTCTGCTAAGCTTTGACGTGTTTTCAGAGGCTCGAGGCTAAGGAAGGGCAGGCTTCACCCCAGAGAAGCCTTATGCCAGGGCTTGAGCCCCCCACCCTCTGCAGAGGTGTACACATGGTCCAGCCCTGGTCCACATGGATCCAGAGCCTCCACGCTAGGGCTCTGATCTGCTGCCCTCTGCACTGCTTTCAGCATATTTTAGGCATAATATACGTCGCAGGTCTGGCAAGTTCCCCTGCAGGATGTTTCACATCTACAAAGGGACACTAGCCCACAAGGTCCCCACCAGCGAGCTGCACTCTCTTACCACTGCTTGGTGATGTCAAACATCATGACCACCCCATTACAATTCTTGTACACGTCCAGGAACTCTGCATCCAGGGCCATTTCGGACTCCGCCTAGGACAGGAAGGAGCAGGCATAAGACTGAGTCCATCCACATGGGCCTTCAGTCACCTGGCAAGGCCAAATGGGACTGTCCTAATCTGAAAGGTGACAGCTGTCTCATTTGGAAGCAAGGGGAAGAGAACACTGCTGGGGGCCATAGCAACAGCTGGTGGGTGTGGGGCCTGGCCACTACTGAGCTGGGACACCACCTGCCCTGGGCTCACGGGCTCCAGTCCCCACCTCCAGCAGCTGGACTGACTGTAAGACAGGTGCTGTAGAGCATTGCAGGGCACACACGGGGCCACAGGACATCGCAGCACCTCCCCTCCTGAGTCCCACAAGAGCAGAGAGGCTGTGGACACAGAGAGGAGGCTGTGCAGCACCTGCAGCCAGGGAGCTCTGCAGCCCACACATGGCAGCACGAAGCGTCACACTAACATGCTACCTGGCCATTCTGAACATACTGTGGGTCACTCTAACATGCCATCTGCCAAGCGAGGCAAAGGCAGCTATCACTCACGTGGGACAGATGGTCAGGGTGTGGCCACTCTATAACTTAACCTCTGTGTGACATACTGCGAGCAGCCGGGATAGCCAGTGGTCATCACAGTACGGCAGAACAGGGAGAGCCCAGGATGGGCAAGCAGTGGGGTCTGAAGGGATGGCAATACTGGGCTGTGAGTGGCCACGAGCAGCCAGACGCATGGCTCACCTCTTGGGGGTCGTTCTCCGTCTTCAAGCCGTCACTTCGCTTTTTGCCTTTTCCTTATCAAATGACAAACAATCATTACAGTATGTGACTGCTAGGCCCAGGCCTGCTTAAGGCCCCTCCCTCCCCTTGGCATGCCATGCTGGACTGAGCCCCATCAGCCTTGGGAGAAAGGAAAAACACAGCTCTGACACAGGACTTGGCACATCTTGTGTCACCCGGGAGGGTGGAGGAGTGAGGTGGCGCCCCAGGCTCCGGTGGGAACCTGCAGTCTGGTCTGATGTCTGAGCCTCTGCCCTGCCTGCTTTGCCCTCTGCCCTGTGATGTCATGAATCTCAGCTGCAACCCCTATCAAGTCAGCCAGTGCTGAGGTTGTGGGAGACAACACATAAGCAGCTACTCAACTGAGGGGAGGGAGGGACCTTAAGCAGTCCTGAGCCCTCAAGTGCAGAGTGAGACTGGCAGGGCTTAGCGGGCATGGGATGGGTCCGGTCTGCCATGACAGAAGCAGTCACTTGAGATGGTCCTGGCCTTTATGGCTCCACAGCCATGTCCAGACCAGGAGGGCCAGCTCTGTGAAGGGAAGAGACCAGGCCCACACTGCTGCTGGGGCTCTGTGGATACCTGAGACTTCAGGCACAAGCATGGCCCACCGAAGGGGGAGACAGGAAGGCACAGGCATATACGCAGCTGTAGCCTGGCTGCAGGAATGAGGGCAGTGCCGTGGCCTAGCCCTACCTGTCCACATCTCAGCCTTCAGGGTCACTCAGGCTCTGACCAGGGGGAGAGCCACGAATCCTGCTCTTGGGCACACAGGACTGTATGCTGCCGAGACAGACACCAGGGCTGCTCCTCCTTTCCATCTCTAGATCACCCTGCTGGGTGCGGGATGCTGCTGGCCATCGCAAATACACACAGTTCATGTACTTAAAATATCAGCTTCCCGCAAGTTCCCAGTCTGTCTGAACTGCTGGCTGCCAACCCCTCCCTCTTCTCAGATGCAGCAGCGGCCATACTGAGGAGCCTGCCAGCCAGCAGGACAGGCTCTCGGGGTTGAGAGGAAGTCAACAACTGCTGAGGCTCCAGCCAACCACGTGCTCTTCCTCCGCAGCCTCTAGTGCACAGCTTGCCCAGCCTGGGGCACCTGTTGGCCCTCTGCTTCTCACAATCCTGAGACCGCATCCCTCCTTCCTATCAAGCAATGAATAGGCATCAGGCTGGATGGGTGCCAGGCACTGGTCAGGTGAGGGCTTTTCCTTCCTGGGGTCCAGCCTAGCGCTGGCTGGGGCAGGCTCTCCAGGTAGATGGCAGCAGGTAGGAGTGAGGTGCAGAGGCAATGCCAGGGGACTTCCTGGCCAGCACCAGCACGGTGCTCAAGCCAGCACTATGAGAAGAAGAAGATGCCTAGGGCTCTTGGGTAGGGCATCCTCATTGGAGGCTGAAACGCGATGCCTCAGCCTCAAGGGCATCCAGCCCCAAACATTCCAGGACAGGAAATCCTGCCATGAGGACCTGCAGGAGCTGGGCAAGGGCTCAAGAAAGAGGTCACTGCTGTTCTAAGAGGTCACCTCCTGAAGTGACCAGTGTGAGGCTCACCCCTGCTGTGCACCCTGCACCAGAACCACAGCTTCTGCCCAGGGAGCTCTGTACCTGGTGAAGTGTGTGGCACAGATATGCCTGGCCATGGGCAGTTGGCAATGCCAGGCCAAGGATGAGAGTGGAAGCCAAGCAGGTCAGAGTCTGAAGCCAGCATGAAAGGCCACATCTTGCTCAGTGCCACCTCCCACCCCCCACACACAGCTCTGACCCAGGATCACAGAGCAGGAGCTTGTGACTCGACGTGAGACAGGATGTGAGCTGCTGTCATGGGAACTTGTGTAGGTTTAGGTGGGTGCTGGGGCTTACCACAGGGAAGGGGCTGGGTGCTCAGTAGTGGGCACACGGCCTGACCCCTGGGGCACAGTAGGGAATTCACAGCATTCATATGGCCTCTTCATCCATCTTGAGCACAAGTTTGCTTTCTCAGACCAGGGCTGGTATAGCCCCAGCAGTGTTTAGTTCAGTCCCAGCCACCCTGGCCTGTAGACAGCCACATACATCCTAGATCTACTCTCTGCGAGGGCTGCACACATACCCTGAATGCCTCTCAGACACAGTGCCACCCACATCATTCAAACCTTCCTCCTAAACCCACAAACTACATCTCCTCGCAGGAATCCTACTTGGATAATGCTCCGGACCTGGCAAAAGTACTGACCTGGGGCTCGCCCTCTCTCTGTCTAACTCTTTGTCCCCGCCTCCTGTGACCCAGGGATGGAGGACAGTCCTTCCGACTCACAGTCCTCCCACCCTGCCCCAAGACCTGTACACGAAACCTTCCTACTGTGGTGGGGCACTGGGTGTACCTTCCCTCTGATTAACTGAGGCTGCAGTCAGGCAGGCATCAGCTAGACACAGGCCAGATTGTGCAGCCATGTAAACCAGCTGTCCACTAGGTGCAGCAGGAGTCCCTGGGAGCTCTATGGGCAACCTTCCACATCCTCAGGGCAGAGTAATGGGGCAGCTGGGGGTGCTACGTCAGGCACTGCCCTTGGCTGGCCGACCCATGGAACACCTCAAACAGCCTGCGTGGCCAGAGGCTGGTGCACCCTCTGCGGGTGGCTAGGCATTCAGGGCCTCGAGACAGGCTCAAATGGCCCAGGGTGTGGAGCCAACAGGTCCAGGCCACATGCCCACCCTGCTCACTGGATAAGGAGAGAACTAAGGAGACCCACAGACAAAATGCACACAGCAGCAAACCCAAGCCTTCCATGGCTGCACAGTGACAAGGCACATACCCAGAAAGAGCCAAAACCAGGGACAGGCACAGGAAAGGAGAACGGTTACAGAGTGGCAGATGCACCTCACCTTTGTCAACCACATCCCAGACTTCAACTTTCACTACGTCGTCTGTGGCTGAAACAAGGGAAAACCTCGGATCAGTACCCTGCAGGACCCTGGGTTCAGAGGGCTGAGGGATAGCCCTGGTGTCACTGTCTGCCTCCCAAGACCCACCAGCAATGTGTAGGCCTGCAGGGAAAGCACTCATGCCCGGTGGGTCTCTTCCCTGCAGCCAGAAGGTAATTCAGCCTTTGGAAGTATTTGCTTTTCAGTTCACCTGAGCTATAGCTGCCTCAGGCCTATGCTCGGACACAGAAGGGCGATCCTTGCTCCAAATCCCAGATGGGGTGATTGATTACGGTGATCCAGACAGCCCTGCCTGAGTTCCTGTGGGAGCCTGGGTTGAGGTGGAGCCTTCGTGCATGCGCTGCAGAGTGAGCTGGGGACACTCACTCTTGTAGCTCCAATGGATGCTGGTGACCTGGATCTCCTGTGTGGGGATGTACTCTTCCACGAACTTCTTGCCCTGCAGTCGGTGCCAGAGCGCAGTCTTGCCTGTGTTCCTGTCTCCCCGGATCACTATCTTCACTGAGGGTGAAGAAGGGCAAAGAGAAAGGACAAATCAAAGTCGTCATTTAAGAAATAACATCAAAGGTCATATCAGCCCCAGGGCCACAGGTTTGATGTTTTTTGCAGGAATCAAGCCCTGGGAAACTGGTAGGTAGAATTGGACACGGGACGCCAACAGCACTGGCTACAGCAGGACAGCCTCCCCAGGACCCAGCATGCCTGGCAGGAAGTTGGGCATCTGTCCTTAAAGGAGGAGTAGGGCCTGCAGGGGCTGGCACAGGGGTCTAGCACTTGAGCATCCTCTTGGCTAACCACACTGTACCCTGGGCCAGGCTTCTTGGGGAAGGATCTACCCTGGAGCCAGATGTCTGAGGGACTACTAGGGGCCTTTAGACCAGGGCTGGCTGCATAGACCTCGGCTGGTCCAGCCAGCAGGGACGTGCCCAGGGCAGCCCCGCAGGCTGACATGACTTTTCCTGGACCTATCATCCCCCAAATAGCAAATGTGGCGCACAACTGTGTAGAGGGCTCAGCCCACTCCACATTCGTGTGTGCCAGGCTGCACGTGTGTGCCTCTGACTCCAAGCAAGTGGTCCTGAAGTACCCCACAGCTTTGGGCCAGGGAGGGCAATGTGGAGGTGAGGCACAGGGTCAGCAGAGGCAGGAGGCACCGGGCAGGAGGGGGACAGGAGGGGCAGCCAGGTCGGGAAGGGTTCCCTGCTCTCCCCAGGCTCTGCTCCTAAGCTGGGCAAATCTGCAGGAATGCTGGGGTGCTCAGGCCCCAGGTAAACCCTGATGGATCCAGGCCACAGAGAGGGTGGATGGGGCAGAGTGGCCCAAGACTTCTAGCAGGGTGTGGAAAGGGTCTAGGGAGCTTCAGGGCTCAGGAGACAGGCCTAGGGCAGAATGAAGGGCTTTTTCCTCTACTCTTCCCAGACTATCTATTTTGTCTGCTACTACTGAAACTCGCCCTTCCCACATCCTCCTGTGGTAACCTAGGCCTCAGGCACAAAAGCCAGTGGCCAGTGAGCCTCACCACCTAGCAGGGCTCAGCCTCAGTTGTCTGCCTTCTCCCCCACCTCCCCACAACCCCACATTTGGCCATATGCAAGCGTCTGCTGTTCTCAGGATCTCAGGGATTCTGCTCCTCCACCCTCTTATGTCACAGGACTGACAGCAGGCTCACATCTGAGGCTGTAGCAGGCCATCTTGATTCCAACATGCCTTGGGAGCATCCCAGCCCCACCATACCTGGCAGGAAGTACGTAGCTGGTATGTCTCCTGCCAGCTGTGGCACTCCAGTCCAGGGGCCCTTGTGGGGGATGCACAGACCTCTTGTCTCCTGCCCTCCAGGGGCTACCCGAAGTCTAGTACCCCAGGAGCAGGCTCTGCGTGTCCCCATCAAGCCTGTGAAGACCAACCTAACGTGCTGGTCCCCAGATCCTGCCACAAGCAGGCCTGATCACATTACTCTGATGTTATCAGGGAGGCCCTCTGTCCTGCCCTCCCTTCTTCCAAAGCAGGCTATGGGAGAGCGGAAAGCAGCTCTCAGAGACTGCAGGCAGTGGCAAGGTCCGACACGGGCACAGGAACCACTCTGCTTACCAGGCAAGGACCTAAGAGCCAGAGTTAAAGGACTTTAGGTTTTCTCGGGTCAGTTCTGGCAAGTTTGCTAAGGATTTATCCTGGGCATATATTTTTTGTCCCTAAACTTAGTGGCACAGTAGTGTTTAAAAGATTCTCTTATTTTTTGCTTTCTGGGAAAACTATAACCCTGTCCACTTAGAAATCTCGTTTGTGTGTACTGTCTCTTCTCTCTTGCCAGACAAATCATACACGTCCTTGCGGGCCTCTCTTCTGTACATCTGGCTCCACCCGGTTTCTCCTGGTCTTCATCATCTTTCTCCTTTGCTTGGGGCTTATTCCTCTTCTTGGGTTCTCTTTTTGGGGGTTGTACTCCTCGCCTGAACCCAGGGTCTTTGCACTGAGCTACACCTCTGCCCTCTAATTTTAGGACCGGTTTGCTGAGCTGTTAAACTACCCAGGTTGGGCTCAAACTTGCAGTCCTTTGCCTCAGTGTCTCACAGAGCTGAGATTACAGACATGCACCACCATGCCCAGCTTAGATTTGTCTTGAATTAAAAAACATTTTAATGTCTTTTAAAATGCAGTTTTAAGGTCACAGGAAAATTGAGTGGGAAATAGAGATTTCCCATATGAACCACCCCACAGACTCCCTGGCTTTGGACATCCCGTGATAAAGTCTGCGGGATGGACATGTCACAGCTCCTTCAAGGTAGTATACATCCTGTGGGAGAAAGGCACACTCTGTAACAGCTCTAAGCAGAAAGAGTTCCCCTGCTTCAATCAGAAAGGACCCATATTACTTCTGCCAGGCGCTGACAACACCAACTGGAGATGCCCTGCATAGACTCTTCCCAAGTGTTTGGGCGTGGGTGATTCAGAGGGCAAAACTACTCAGGTCCTTGTGCTTCTAAATTGGAAGATTGCTCAGTTTCAGTGTCAGCTCTGTACAGGAACCTAAGAGCCTGCTCACTCTGAGGTGATGGACACCAGGAGGCAGCACGCAAACACCCCCCCACCCCCCAGCAAAGCAGCGGGCAAAACTGCCTTACCCCCTGGCAGAGCAGCGCTTCCTCAAAGACTCAGTCACAACCTAGCTGAGGACCAGTGCCTGCTTAAGGACTTAAAGCCTTTATGGCAGCTTTGTCCCTGAAAAAGAGATAACCTTCCCCTCCTGTGTGTATCCTGGTATGCAGCTTTCCCATAGTCTTGATTTTCCTTATCTTACGCTAAGCTTCTATGTCCCAGTGAAGAGCTTGGTGAAAGTGGAGCAACCTTATCATGGCCTGGATTTCAAAAGGAATGCTTTTTCCATTTCATTATGACTCACGGATTTGGGTAGGTATCCTTTGACAAGCAAAAATCCTTATAATTTGATAGGAAATGTTTGGAAATTTTTTTGAGGTGGGGGAGACAGGGTCTTACTTTGTAGTTCAGGCTGGACCTGAGCTCACTGTGTAGCCCAGGCGAGCCTTGAACTCACAGCAGTCCTCCTGCCTCTGCCTCCTGAGTGCTGGGATTACAGGCAATGATACCAAGTGGGGATGCCCTGCATAAACTCTTCCCAAGTGTTTGGGCATGGGTTATTCAGAGGGCAAAACTACCACACCATCACACCCGGTACTGTGATGTGTGGTACCCGGGATCGAACTTCGGATCTTGTGCTTGCCAGGCAGACCCTTGCACAAGTTTTTTTCCTTCTTTTCAACTGATGTCTATTTGGAAAAGTTGCAGTCTACTTCTAGATTCTGAACAGTACCTCCTGAATTCAGTTACTACAATACAGTCTGAAATCATTAAATTTTTTTATCTTTCTCTTATATAATCCGAGGACTTATGGATGCCTTGGGTCTGAATCTGAGTTTTGTGCTCATTTCCATTGTGGAAATTATTGGTTTCTTCTCCATGTAAATCATCATCACTAACTGACATCACCAATGCTCACTTAGAAATGGTCACCTTTGTTCGAATGCTAAACCTGTCTTTTGAGCTCAATTTCCATCTCTCTGAAGATGACCTTTAGGTTGGGGGTGTAGCAAGCACAAGGCCTTGAATTTGATCCCTCGTATCAAAAAAAAAACAAAGGAAAAGAAAAAAAAAAAACACCCTCTGTGTTTATATCCACAAAAATCTGGTGGTAAACTGTCGCCCTAAGACTGGAAACCAGTTCAGCCATACTTGCCCAGGCACCACTGTAAAACTACGTGCAGACTCTGGGGCTGCTGTGGCTCCCTTGCAGGCCCCCGAACAGCCAGCAGCTATCACTAGTTCAGGGCTGCTGCCTTTTGCTATGGTTGCATAAGAGTCTTCTTTCTCACTTTGAAGCTCTGAAAACTTTCAGTGATATGCTTAGTCCCTTGGACACCTTGGAGTAGTGCATCTCATCAATTCTGGAAAATCCTAGTTTTCTTCAAACACTGCTTGCCCTCGCTCCTGGCTGTGCTTTCTCTCTGAGTCTTGTTGAGATGTGTGCTGAAATCTGTCATCTTTCTGCACCATTCCCACTGCACTGGGTTTCTGTGTGGCACTTCACCTGTGGGCTATTTACATTTCGATGATCAGACTTTTCCTTTCCTGAAGGCCTTTGTCCCAGCATCCTTGCTAAGCCAATGTAGTTACATAGTAAGAATTTTCTTCTCTGGGAGGGTCCACATTAACATTCCCCACAAACACAGCTGATAAACTAGTCTGCTGCAGTGGAAGGATGACTAACTCAGGTACATTTTTTTCCCTTCTAGTTTATATGAAAATGCGTTCTAAAAAAACGAGACTATGATCCAATGTTTCATTCACTCTGATTCCAAGAGTGTGCTGGTACGCTATGTCCACGAGTTACTTTTCATTATTCTAAGGAATTGAAAACCACTATATGCCCCAAAAGGATAATATTTATAAGAGACAACTAATATTAACAGTTAATTGCATCTCTCACCTATAAGAATCGTGCATCTACAATTATCACTTTGTTTCTTTAAGTAGTACATTTTGGAAAATAAATCATAAAAACTTTCTATTCCACTAATACAGGAAATGGGAAAGTTTTAAACCTGCGCCTATATATTCAACCAGAGGCAACATCCCTCTACAACGTAACTCAGATATGAAATGAAATTTCCCTGGACTCAGCACTTAAGAGATCATAACAAGTCTCCTAAATATTGGAGACCAGATTTTTTTACTCAGGAACAACTCCATAAGTTTTTTTTAGTCCCTCTTGTTCAGGAGCACTAGGGGGTTCACAGGAAGTGAGCAGTTTATGTTTCAGCTCAAATTTCTAAGGCCCTGGGATTAGGCTTCAGGTAACAGTGTAAATAATAAAATTAAAGAATCCAAATGTTTATCCCAAAGATTTAAATAAATATCTCGCCCTAATATCCTCTTCAAAGAATTGAATTACAAACAAAATTTCAAGTTAACACATCTACAGTGAGTCTTTTTATACCTAAATAACTTTTTCTAATCAGTTTCATATTATCATGAAAATGATAAAGCAAAGCACTTGGTGAGCAGTCTGGATATCGGTGGGGGTATGTGTGCACAATATCCTAGCAATAGAGGAAAACATCTGAGAAGGAAGCGATGTCAGAACAAGAGATAACAATGAAGGCCTTTAGGTTCTGCTACAAAAGAACTCACAAATGGAAAAAGTCAAAAAGGGTCAAGAGGTCAGCCCTCAACTAGGAGCTGCACAAGGTACATAATTTATAACAGCACGAGGCCACCTGGTGATCCAAGAGCCTGTACACAAACCCTTCATCCTGCGAGGACAGGGATGTCTCCGCTACAATCACCAGAGTCTGTCTCAGGGAGCTTTTCTTAACATAACCATTACAAATGTTTAAGAACGCAAAGTGGTGTGGCTGTTTTGTCTTCCACTGAGCAGGAAGTCAACACGCATGTCTCCCCCTTTTAAACACGAGCTGGTGGGTTTCACGCGCCTCAGAATGAGCGCCCAACTCGCGGGTGGAGGCCTAAACAGTCCGGCTAGGGGCAAGAAGACCCTACGCTCCCTCCTTTCCTTTCTCCCTCACATTATGTAACGGTCCCTCCTCGGCGGCCACCAGCGCCAATTAGGGACCCTACCGCTGCCGGGGCAGCGTCACCGCACAGCACTCCTCTGCCAGGTTCCGGTTAGGCGAGATTTCTCAAGTGTAATCCGCTGTTCGAGGGCTGACGACGCCCGCACCAGCCCCGACTCCCTCTAGGACCCTTCCTGCCCCAGCTCCACGCTTCCCGGCTCCTCGGGCCCCGGCTCACGGCTCCCGCTGGGCTCCCGGGCCGCCCGACGGCGGGAGCCGCACTCACTGTTGTACTGCACCCCCTTGGCAAAGCGCCTCTGCAGGGCCTGGTTCATGGACTGCAGCCCGGCAGGGATGTTCTTGTCCCGGCCTGGGGCCTGCTCCGACCCCACTAGCTTCTTCAGCGCGGAGAACATCTTTCCACTGCACGTCCGCGCCGGGCGCGGCCCGCGAGCTCAGCGTCGGCGGCGGAGCGGGGTGCCTCGCACCATGACGCGGCGGCTGGAGTCGCGGAAGCAGGCTGAACCTCGAGCGGCACTGGAGGCCTCAGCCGCGGCAGCTCCTCTCCGGACCCCGGAGCCCCCGGCACTGTCTCCCTGTACTCGTCAGCGTCGCCATCTTGGCGCCGGCGCGGCTACGGGACGCAGCGAGGGACAGTAAAGCGGCGCTGCGCTGTGGGCGTTGCACCTCGCGGCCCTCCCCTCCCAGGTCCTTCCCACGCGCGCTCAGTTCTTCGCAGCTCTTCCTCTGAGCGCACTGATAGTCCTGGAAAAATGTTTATTTGTGAAACGAAGCGCGATCGAGCTACTTCTTCTTCTTTTTGGGCGCCTTGAGTTTGCCCTCGATCAGCCACTGGGCTTGCTTCTTGATCTCGGCACGCGACGGGACGTAGCTGTGGTCCATGTCGGCAAATTGGAAGCTTTCTGCAAGGAACACGGGAGGTTCACGGCGGGCTCCCGGCTCTCTTTCGGCTGCTGGAGACAGGCTGTCCCCCCATCCCAACTGGCCCATCCTTATACACATGGAAGGCTCGGGAGCCCTTCTAGCCAGCATTCCCCTCTCCAGGCCCCCAGGGCCAGGGACCAGACAGCCAGGGCCTGCAGGAGTCGCTGCCCTGGACCAGTCCTCCTCAGCTGTCCTCTGCTTTGCTGCAGAAGCCCCTTCCGATGGTCTGGGCTGACTTTCCCTACAGCCTCTGTCTTGTGTCCCCTCCTCTTAGGGCAGTTAAGTTTGAAGTGATTTCAATGGCTTTAGCCTCTTGAGTCAACACTAAGTTACCTACGGTGGGTAAAACCCATCTGGGTCCCTTCTGCCTTCACTGCCCATCCATGATTTCCTGGTCAGATGGAGTGGGTGCTGTCCTCACGCTCCGCAGCTCAGACTTGTGACTGGTTCCAGCTGTGGCCCTGCGGCCCCTCCCTGTGGCCTCACCTATCATGTCCTCCTCCAGGTCCTCAAAGCTGATCCTGGTGTTGTACCTCTCCTTTAGTGTCGAGGACTCCAGGGCATCCCTCACCTTGGTACTGACCTGCAGGGCCGTGTCACCGTCAGTCAGCCCAGAGAGGACGTGAGCTGTGAGTGTGTGTCCCCCAGCCCAGGGCTACCTCCTCTGTTCTGGACAGTGCCTGTGCGTGACCGGCCAGGTACGTGAGCTTCCTCTCGCAGTAGGCCAGCTTGCCGTGCACATCGCGAGCCTCAGAGGGCACCACTTCTTTCTGCAGGCCAGAGACACAGCCTGGTCTCCCTTCCGGTCCAACCCAGCTCCTCCCCACTCGGTCAGTACCTGGCCGGCAGGCAAGGTGATGCCAACGAGCCGGATGTAGAGGTTGTCGATGCCGGTCTGGATGGTCAGCAGCAGCTGCTGGCTCTTGGTCATGTTGCTGTGGGCCACCTGGAGCCTCGCCTCTTCTTCTTTCAGCACGTTGTTCATCTTTTCCTCAATGGATTTAAAGCTGCAAGGATGAGGGGACACAAGGATGAGGATGGCACAGCCCCCAGGGCCCACAGAGGGCGGGGCCGGGTCCTCAGCTGCGTGCTGTGCTGACTCCAGAGGCTCCAACTCAGGTGCAGGCTGG
>PVIR01013660.1:0-30791 GCA_004026965.1 Petromus typicus
TCCAGTCGCATGGAGTATTGTTTTCCATCCCTTTACTTTTAGTCCATGGGTTTCTTTCTGAATTAGGTGTGTTTCTTGTATACAGCAGATTGTAGGATCTTGTTTTTTGATCCACTCTGCCAGTCTGCATCTCTTAATTGGTGCGTTGAGTCCATTGACATTAATCGTTATGACTGATATAGGTAAATTTAGTGCTGCCTGCCAAGATATTTTTGATTCAATGTTTTCTAGTGTCCTTTTTGAAAACAGGCACATATTTTTCTCACAAATAACATGTAACTGATATACAGACAGCATTCCCTTCTGGAAACCAAAGGGTCTTCTAGAAAATATTAAATGAGAATCCAAGAGCTTGGTATCTGGTGACTCCTGTGTGGCTTATGGGAATTTCTTCAGTCTTAACCAAAAAGGAACAGTTCAATAGAGGCAAATATTTTCACTGAAGTTAATAAATCATCTTGGAATTGCTATGGTGTCACGTACACCAGTGTGAACAAAAAATATCATTTTGGTTGTGGATGTTGTCACTTAATTCTTTACTGCAGTGAGCTTTGCCCAAATATATCAAGATGGTAAACAGAATAAATCTGAGTGTAGAATATTACTTTTTAAAAAACAGTGTCAATGAGGCTGTCTTCTTACCAAGCAGGATGTTGTGTATTTGACTCATTAGCTTGTGCAGAAGCAAGAGACAGGTTTGAGAAGTCTGTTTCAACTTTGTTTATACAAATTTACAAGAATCCAACTTAGCAAACTCTTTCAAAAAAACAGAAAACATGATATTTCTCCCTCAGAAGATCTGCATTTTATTTAAAAATCATTATTTTGGTCATAGTGGCAAATGTCTCTCAGGAATTTACTAATGTTCATCCTTGTGGGTTTTTGGTTTGTTTCTTCATTTACTGAGCACTCAAGTCTGGATGTAATCTGAATTTGGATGCTGAAGAATGGGAACATTTCAGTAATCTAAACACAAAATGTTTTCTAAAGTAGCGATAGAAGGAAGGTATGACTTGGACACAGGAGGATGTGGGTGAAGGCCAAAGACGTAACAGATTCTTTCCCCTGTTTTCCCCGGTTATTCTTTCAAAAAGTTGCATTTAGATGGGACGTGGGTGGAGGACTTGTCTCTGGAGTCCTGTTTGTTCATAGAAAAAAATCAAGGGCTTGGGCTTAGGTCAGTGGTTCTGGCATGTGCCTTGCAAGTGCAAGGGCCTAGGTTTGATCTCTGCTAACCACATACCACAGTGCCGGGTGTGGTGGCTCATGCCTGTCATCCCAGCATTTGGGAGGCAGAGGCAGGAGAATTGCTGTGAGTTTGAGGCTGAGCTCAGGGCCAGCCTGAACTACAAAGTGAGACCCTGTCTCAAAAACAAACAAACAAACAAACAAACAAACACATAAACAAACAAACAAAAACAAAATCAGGTACAGGTCAAGTCCTTGTTTGACTATCAAAGTCCTGTGATGCTGGAGTGATGAATTTTATCACTTGCTTGTCAGTGTTTTAGCTGGGTCTCAACACTTTCATCAGCCCTATGACAGAATTTCTTTAGCAAACATTTTGCTCTTTGCAATCATCTGCAATGGAAGAATTTTCATAGTATTATTTACTTCTTAAAAACATTTCTTTCCTGAATCACTTGCATTTTCTTATTTAGTCAGGGAATGTGAAGAAGTCCTTGTTAGATTCTAAAATGCATCTGTAAAAATAGATATATTTATCTTGCTTTGTTCATATTCTCTATTAATATTTAAAACAATGCTTGCTGAGAAATAAATGCTCATTATCTAGTAAAAGAAAGAATTAATGAATGCATGGGTGACAGACTAAACACGGGACGTTAACTGTTATGGTCCTCATATTCATGCTCCTAAAATGTCAGAATACCATTTTTCTGTGACCAGGACTCCTGGGAAATATGGAAAAGAGTAGAAAATGCGTAGAAAACAGAAAGGAAAGTAGCAGCAGGAAGTACTGGCAGGTCAGAGCCTCTAATCAGCTTCTGTTTTATATACACGAGATTAGAGATTCCCTCTGTGTTTTGATTAAAGATGCACAGTTACAAGATTAAATATTGGTGAGTTAAATTAGAAAAGGTTTTATGCCAATCTCAGGATTCATCAGAGCTCTCCTGCTATCCCCTCCTTTGCTTTAAGCTATCTCTACAACACAAGATTAGAGCAAAACCACTGGAAGACTTCGTGTCCCCGGGCTCTCGGCTCCCTTTTCTACACAGCTGTCCTCATTCAGATCACAAACAATTCTCTCGTCAAGAATCAAAGCTCGTTTCCCCTCGAAGTTTCTGTTTATATCCGTGACTGAATTCATTCCGATGCCTCTGTATATATTTATTTATTTCGGTGACCTGACCTGTCCTGTATCTGATACGACATACACCCTTGTCTCATGCATTGTCACGAAACGTATTAAAACTCAGTACACTTGTCTGTTTTAGAAAACACCTCCTTAATCATTCCAGTAATTATGCAAATACTCCCACAGGACTAACAATAAACGTGTCCTTCCTTTCCTGAGAAGATTTCTGACTTTCTCTCTCCTTGGAAGCCACGGCTAAAGAATGTGGGTTGAACATGCAATTAATAATTTGACCAAGGGGAGGTTAATATGGTCATCAGGTATCAGAGAAATAAAACTGTCACTGCTTTATTAAGGGCTGTAATTCAGGCACAAACTTGTATGGTAACAACAAAACGATCTTAAAAGCAAAAGTACTGAGCTGAAAGTGTTGATTGTAACTCTAGACTGGATTCAAGATAGTAGATTGAAGTCCTTTGCCCTTTAAATGTGTCTTTTGCTGCAAGAAATTGTCAAAGTCCAAAGGAAATCTCTAGACTTTGGTTCCTGCGGTTAAATAACCTACCCAGTGGTTTTCTGAGATCATTGAATGGTAGAGACTTATGTTTTGTGTGACCCCACATCTTCAGGGATGAAAAGATTAAGTTTCATCAATTAGGACCTTCTCCTGCCTCTGCAGGGGGCAGCCAGAGGTCTGAGAAACTCCAGGTCATTTAAAAAGGTCTACAAATTATCCTCTTTTCTGTTTGTCCATTAGTACCAAAGAAGGATAAGAGAAATGAAAAGGGCCAGACTCTGGATTCTTATACATGATCCAGATAGATGAAAAAGCAATCATAATCAAGTACTCCCATCCAATCTCACGATATGGGAAGAGCCAGATATAAAGAGAACAACCTTCTGTTTAGTTTAACTCTTTAGAATCTGGAAATAACAGTGAGTTGTAGTTTACACAGACATGTTGGCCAACACTCAGAGTGAAAGTATAAATGGTCTTGTTTTTTCCTGACCTATGTCATTAAGATCCTTCTTTTTTTTTCATTAAGTGATCCTTAATCCAATATGGCCGGGGTCATTATAAGACATTCATGTAGATGCCCAAGGAGCATGTGAAAGCACTCAGAAAGAAGGGCATCTGAGAGTGGAAGGATAAGCCTTGGAAGATGTCAACCCAGCTGATACATTGATCTTGGACTCCAAAATGGGAAGAAACAAATTTTCGTTGTTTAATTCACCCAACTGTTCTGTTACAGCAACCTAAGCCAGCCAATACAGATGACCATCCAAGATAGTCACTCTCACTTCTACCAGTCAGGAGATATCGGGCTGTTTTTGTTGCGTCTCTAAGGTACTTATTATATCATCTTTCCTGCTTCACTACAAAACCTGACATGATGGAAGGCGTTCTATTCCACAGGTTCTGTTAGAAAGCCTGGAGGAAGCCGGTGAGACAGGCCCTTGTGCTGTATGTCTGATTTTGGCCCCTCTGATTTCAGAGCAGCCACCACATGCGATTTCCAGCGCCCTCCACCAAATATGTGCCTGGATTGCTCTGAGTTGCTTTCTATAAAGCCACAGGATTCTGCTTAGCCTTATTAAGGTACAGTGCAGACTCTCAGGGAAACAAGCATTCCTTGGAGGCAGGCTTCAGCTAAGAAGAATAAGAACTCTGGCTCCCGTTGCCTACTGTGACAATTCTGGAAAGTTCTACACAGTCGGGGACAATTTCTACACAGTTGCTCAGAGTATCTCACCTGTTCACAGCACAAATCCAGTTCAGTAATGTTATTTATTGACTTTCCTCTGTTCCTGTCTCACTTTTTGTAGTTCTTTATTTTTGTTTAGGAGGATTAACTCTTCATTAAACCATTTGTAGGGAGGTTCATCTCAAGGGTTGCTTCTTGGAGAGGCTGAGATAACATGGGTGGTGCTTTGACTGGGCGATATTTTGCTGTGAGGTTGAAGCAGTTTCAATTTCCTAGTTTTCCTTAAGCCTAGTAGATTGTTACTCACTGATTTTTCACTTCACTTAATAAGAATATATGTGTGGGCAAAACAAAGCTAAGTAGAACAGGGCCCCTTCTCTCAAAGAATTGATAAGCAGAGAAGTTTGTAATCCATAGATATTTGTTGTCATAGGAATCATGGCAAGGTCCTTTGAGATTCTTCTGTGACTCTGGGCATGGTAGGATATTTTAACTCATAGGTAATGGATAATCCTTGAGATCTGACACTATGTTTTGGTTAGGATTCTCTACAGAAAAAGACCCACAGGAAAATCTGTCTGTCTGTCTATCCATCCATCATTACAAAAAAGGGTTTATTAGATAGGCTTCCAGGATACAAAGTGGGATAGTCCACAATGGGTGTTTACATGGGAGAGAGTAAGAGGATCCAATCACTGCTCAATCCAAGAAGTTGGACTCTCTGAATAAGTGGGATCCAGGATCCAGGATCCCGAGGCGAAGGCGTGGGAGGCTTCGGAGAGTCGGCGGTGTGGGCCCTCGTCGAAAGACGGCGGAGCTGGACTCTGGCTTTCACAGGCAGTGGCAGCTGGCTGTGGTCAGGCAGAACAGCCCTTCGGTGGAGGACAGCTCCCTCTGTCTGTCCCTTTGAGCCCTATCAGGACTGCACGCCTGTAGAACCCCGTCATCCAGGGTCAGGGAAGATCTCACTTGGTTTTCTGACTAGATGCTGATACATTCTGGCAAGACCTCTACAGACACACAGATGTATGCTTTCCTACTGTAAAGGATATCTTAATAAGTTAAATTGAAGTTCAAATTAACTGTCATCCATTGCAAACACTCAGCTCCTTTTTATTCATCTCCTTATGCTATATTCATACCATTCGAAGTTCCATGAGACGTTCTTACCAACTATTCCAGCTGGGATCTCTTTGGCAATGTCCTGATTGGTCACTGCATCAAGCAGTACAGCATAATGTTTGTACAAAGCTGTTGTCTCATACCTAGAAGGCAACACATGGTTAAGACTTCAAATTCAAATGGTGGTGCCCACTGGCTTTGTGGTCTCCTCTGACTTTGAATTTCTTCTGTTAGTGGAATAAAATATTAGCTGCTGATGGAAATTGCTGGATATAACAAATTAGGAAATATATTTAGTTTTTAGTATTTTACCTAGAATATGAATTAAAGCCCAAGAAATACAAATAATCATGGGAGTGATGATTATGATGCGTTGTGATTTAGTTTTCCCTGTGTGTCCCAGAACAGAGACTGGTGTCTAGGCTGAGTGGGATTCCTAAGAGTGGAGTACTTTTTAATATGGTTGTTCCCCAGAGAGCTTGGTGACATTCATATCTCTTAGATGGGTATTAGATGGGATTTCAGAGAGAGATGGGAAGAGCAGACACTTAATATGACCACCAGTCTCCAGCCACCAGTCCAGGAGTGGTGGGGCATCAGTGAAGGAAGAAATCAGTGGCTTTGCAAACATTCAGAGCATTCTTTGATCTGTGAAGGAAAAGATGATGCAATAGTGTGAACTGTACGAAGACGGTGGGTGTTTTTTCCTGAGATATGACGGCCAGGGCCAGAGGACGCCAGCTGTAGACAAGGCTGTAGTCTGAAACTGAGATTTCCAAGTTCGGCCCCGAATTTGAGTGTTGCTTAACCATGAACACAATGGAGGCAGGACTGAGTTCTCTTGTTCTCTGCATCACCTTGCTGGTATCTATGTCTCTGGTTTTTTTTTTTTTTAATCCTTCTAACTAAGATACTTATATTTATGTCTGTTTCTATTTCTGGGACAGCAGTGGGTAGGGTTTTCCTATGAGTGTTAGTTGGTTTAAGGGAATTTTTCTTTGTTTGTACTTTGTATTTTTTCTTTGCATTCATGTAATTCAAGTTTTAAAATGAGATGAAGTTAAGCATTTATTTGAATTTCAACTGTGATACTCCTTTTGTTTGCGAGCTGCTCTTGGAATTACAATTGGGATGGCGTTTGTTTCATGATTTAAAATAATACAGGATTATTTTAGCTGAAAATGTTAAATCAGTGCCTTTTTGATGAATAGAGCCATCACATCTGAATAATAAATAAGCTCTTTTTTGTTTTTATAAATAGCTGGGGAAAATCATAAACCCCTGTTATCTTCTGTCATTAAATTCATCCTGGAGATACGGAACCTACTTTAGAAATACTAACAAAAGTAAATTCATAAATGAACATTATCCAGAGGAAAAAGAAGTGTAAATATAGAGAATATGAATAATTTATTTGCCATATATGAACATCAAAGAAGCTCACAGGGGAATTACAGAAGGAAGCCCAGCTTCACAGTAATTACTGAATATAACACACTTCAATAAAGACTTTAACCTTCATGTTTATCTCAGGTCAGTTTCATCAGTTACCACATACTGGCCACGTGGGATGATTTATATTAAGCATAAGCAGTGGCTCATGCTTTTCTGAATGACACAAGATGTATATAGGGAAACACATCCCAAGCATGTCAAGTCAAACTGATACGATTGCTTTAATCACAAAGAGTGGTGTGTCTGAAATGTTGTGACTGGTCTTTGTAGTCTTATTAATTTGAGGTCTGTATTAGCTAAAACCTAATATCTCATGTAAGTAGAGCCCTTCTAATTAAAAGGAAAGTTTGTTTGATTTTTTTATGTGTCCACCTTTCTCTTAGGGGAAACTAATTTATCCTGTTGGAACAGTTCCTTCTAGGGACAAGTTCTAGATTGTTAATTTTAGCAGAACATGTATAACTTTCATTTTTCAAGTAATGTCCTTTGAGGTGGGGCTCAAATAATTCTAGTGCTGATGGTAAAATTAATATATTCATATTAAGGAACTGTGTAGAGTACAGAAAAGAAGCAATTTAAATTCTGCCCTAGGTACAGTCACTACTATTGGCTATTTTTCTTTGCAGCCACTTCTGGGTTCAGGGGGAGATGTGGCATGATATATATCAAATATATGTAAAAAGTAGATATGTACAATATATATGATATAAATGTTAAATTTGTGTATGTATTATCCTGTGTACAGCATGAGCATTTTCTTATGGCACTAAATATTACTTTAGCTCTTAAATTTTGAAAGAATTATTTATTCACAGAGAGTAGAGAGCAGACCCAGGTACCCTTCACTCTGGCTCTCCCAGTGCTAACATCTTACACAAGTACATTCTATCGAAGTCAGGAAATGGACATCAGTGCCACGTGGTGCACCAGGACACAGAACTTTTCCGTCAACATAAACCTCTCACTCAGGCTGGTCTTTTATAATCCCACCTGGCCCTCTGTCCCCACCACCTTGCACTTCTGGTGGCCACTACCTCGTTCTCCACCTCTATAATACTGTCATTTGAGAGGATTATATAAATGGAACCATCGAGTAAGACTGTAGAATCGGCTCTTTCACTCTGCATCATGCCCCTGAGAGGCCTCCCAGCTCTTGCACGTTCCTGTAGCTCAGCCCTTCTCTTGCTGAGCAGCAAGCCGTGGTATGTGTCACTCTTCGCCACTCACCACTGACGGTGTCTGAGTAGTCTTTGGGTCTCTGTGGTTACAAATCAGACTGCAGTGAACAATGTGCACATGTCTTTCTATGGATTGAAGTGTTAACAGTAGATTCTCAGAAACAGTAGGTCGTATGGCAAATATGTGTCTAGTGTTTTGCTGCTAAGTTATTTTTAAGAAACTGATGACTTTGAGAAACTGCTAGTAATGTGCTAGAACAGCGGCATAGTCTTGCATCCCCTGTGAGTAAGACAGGAGACACCAGCTGTGCGGCATTTTCCTGAGTGTTTGATGCTGTTGCTGTTTTTATCTTAGCTGTTCTGAGGCTACGTTGACATCTCATTGTGGTCTTACATTTATTTATTTTTACTTTTTACTTTTTACAGTACCAGGGATTGAACTCGGGCCCTTGTGCTTTAAAGGAAGGTATGGTATCACTTTGAGCTAAATCCCCAGCCTTCGTTGTGGTCTTAGAAATGTTCGCTTAAAATAAGACTTTCACAATGACTGGTGCTATCTTCCACCAGCATTGTTTTGACACCTATGTAAGTGAATGTTTTTATATCACCACAAACAATAACTACTAATATCCAGCAAGGGATCTTTCTTCAACCATTCTAGTTTGACTTACTCACTTATGGAGCTATTAATCAGACATGGAAAATGGTCTACACATTGTTTCCTCTTTTCCTGAACATAAACAATTTATATTTTGCCTCAGTCTGATGTACAGTTTCATAGGGCAGGAAAAAGGGAGAAGGAGAGAGAGCCAGTGGGAGAGGGAGAAAGAGGGAGCCAGGGAGGGAAGGCAGGAGAGGGACCAGGAGTGAGAGGGAGAGATCTGCTTTAAAATGAATACATAGATCTATGTCAGGCTGTGAGATGGTTGTATTGGCAGAGAGGGCTTTTGCCTGGCGTATATCACCTAGGGGCATTTTAAAGCCCAGGTATTATATGGACATAAACGTTCCTCACTGCTCTGCGCATCCAACACTTATAATTCATCAGAGGATGATTGAGGAATCTTCCTTTGACCTTTAGGAAACCGCAGCTCAGCGTCTGCGCTGCCTCTTACAGTCTGACAGGGAGGGCTGCAGAGAGGAGGGGCAAGACACTCAGGTGTCTGGGAGGAGGCGCTGCGAGTGATGAATGTAGTCGTGTGCAAAGAGCTTCTCTCCAGACAAAGTGCTGCTCCATTTGCAGAAAGGCAAGCCCAGAGAAGACCTCTACTTAATGTGTTAAGCAAGAGCAGGTCGATAGATATATTTGCAAAATTCCCTTCCTTGGAAGAAACAAGTCCACCCAACCTGAAAGCTAATGGTGTGACAGTCAATTTAAAAATGGACCTTAGAGTAGAAGAAAATGTGAGGCCCATTAAATTGTAGGGGTTGCCAAAGAGGGGCCAGAGAGTGTATCTGTCTGCCAGCTGTGACAGCAGTAGTGCAGGGAAGATGGATTCGCCAGCTGGGCCAGCTAGGTCCCCTCCTGTGGCTCTCACTGCCGAGAATCCGCCTGGGATGTGAGGTCTTAATGTCTGACTCCAACAAGGCAGATCTGAGACTTCATAACACCGTCAGTTCCCAGGAGATGAACTTGCTAATTGATTAGTTAGCAACATCATCTATTGCCAGTGAGCTGCATTTTTAGAAGTCAATTGCTAATTAATGACAAAGATAAGAAAATGGTATAGACAATGTGCAGGTTGCAGGAAAAGCTATAACAAAATTCTGTGAAAGCTGCCAGAAAAAGAAACTGTCTCAAAGGCATATAACATCTGAATTAAAAGCAAGTCAGGGGTAGAGAAACTCCTTCGTGGGAAGCTGGAGGCTCCCAGGCTAGTGCCAGTTACAGCCTGAGCCAGGAACAGTCTGGCTGTCCTTCCCTCCTGAATATTAAAAAGTCACTGAGATGAAGACAAGTGACCCGTGAGAGTGACATAGGGCTTCTTCCATTTTTAAAAATGAAAAACTTTAGTGTTTAAACCAGTTCTATGTTTAGGGAAAATGAAGCCTATAGTACAATTTCCATGTACCGCTTCTTCCAGCTTCAGTCTCCCTCACTGGTAAATCTCGCATTATGCTGGTACATTTATTACAATTGATGACTCATTATATGATGATTCACAAACTCAGCCTTTATGCTAGGGTTCACTTTCTGTGACCGCCTTCGTGTAATTCTCTGAGTTTGGGTATTTGTGGAATAACGTGTTCACCGTACAGTTCCCTTCACTGCGTTCCAGCTCCCTGCCTCCCGCTCCTTCCTTCTTCCCTGTCTGTCTTGTTCTGACAAACACTCACCTTTGCTGTCTCAGAAATAGGAGAGTCGGACAACTTAGAAACCCCACAACCTAACGGTATCTAGAAATAACATCAGTCCAAGGAAGCACATCAAATCCTCACTGTCCTCTGAGAAAATCGGCAGCAGGAGGCCCTGATTCTGAGGTGAACCCAGGCACAGTTAGGTTTTTATTTCTCCAGTGTGTCATGCTGCTTTTCCTCGTTGCTCTGGGGAGTTTGGCCATTTTGTTAGGACTACTGCATGCAGATTCTCTAGCTCTGCTGGGCCTGATGAGTATACTGTGGGTGGATTTCCCAGGAGGAGGCTGTGTGTGACTTGAAGTAAGGGCTTGAGGATTCGCATCTACCCTTTCTCCTTTGCTTTCTTCATCTTCCTTCTATCTTCCTCCTTCTCCTCCAGCTCCTTTTTCCTGCTCTTTCCTCTCTATTTGTTTGACAATTAACTGTAGAATAAGATCCGATGCCTTCCAAATTGTCTCATTGACTCTAGCTCACTATTTTATTGATTAAACTTTCAATGGTAGTATTAGTTGAATTTGTGTTGCTAAAACAAAATACCACAGGCTAGATACTCTACAAGTAAATAAGTTATTTGGCTTATTCTTTTCTGATTGGAGGGTCCAAACCTCCTGGGGCTAGTGTCTTGAAGGAGGAGGGATTAGCTGTTTTATAAAATAATGAAGTAGAATGTGAAATAGCCACTTGCAGAAGGACCCAGGCACAGGGGCCACGCTTGCTTTATACTAATCTTCTCTGAATAAGAGTTAATTCATGTCTGTGAGACTCCACCCACTCCAAGGCACTAGCATTGACTCATTTAAGGGGAAGGAGCCCACACCACCTAATTGCCTTCCCCTAGGCTCTTCTGCACATCACCACCTTGGCGCCACCATACTGAGGACCAAGCTTCCAGCCCATGAGACTTTGGGGGGCAAACCATACCCAAAACATAGCAGTTGTTTTGCATCTTTTCTCCTTTTCTTCTAGGGAGGTTCTCTGTCTGCTCTGAAGATAAAGAGAGGTGAGGGTATGGGTGATGAGACAAGACACTTTGTAAAATTAAAAGCCAAAACATGGTCCCCTCATTTCCTGGGGATACATGGAGAGAGACAGAGAGAGAGAGAGAGAGAGAGAGAGAGACAGACAGACAGACAGACAGACAGATAGTTAGAAGGAACATAGACAGTTAGAAGGAACATAGTCCAGGTATATGATGCAGCAGCTACAAGGAGACAGAAAAATGAATGGATATAGGAAACACAAGAAGTTAATACTTCAGTAATTGTTTAGAGATGAACTCCTCTGTATTTTTCAAATACTTTGCCAACTCCAATTTTGTCTTGTAGAAACTTGCATGACTCCTTTGTTGATATCTTCAAGCCTTTTAGTTTGAATGTATTGAACTTTAACTCCTTCTTCTAAATGTTTTTATCTTTGTGAGAAACTCTGAAGCATAGTTTGGTGAGATGGAGTGGCAAGAGGTTGGGGCAGATGTCGAGTCTGAAAGGAACAGGAGCCAGGCGTGGTGGCTCCCAATTGTAACTCAGCACTCTGGAGGGTGAGGGTGGAGGATAGCTGGGACCTCAAACCCAGCTTGAACCACAGCAAGACCCTGTCTCCAAAAATCAAAAAGAGGAAATGATGTGGACCCCTGATTAGCACTAGGTGAGCATGAAAAATGGAAGCTAACCCAGTCTTGTAGAGTCATGGGGAGCTTCTTGGAGCAGATGACATTTAACATGTTGGAATGGATGTAGAGGAACAGCATGATCTGGGGTCAGGCCTAGAAAAGGTAGATATCTCCTTGTCCCTTTGGACTGTGGGAATCAAGGAATCTTATGGGGATTCCTATTAAGTATGGCTTGGAGAGGCCAGTTAGCCCAAGGGCGTATTTCTTTCTTTAGTGTACAAGGTTTTGTTAACAGCTTCTCACAGTAGCATTTGTACTCTCTAACTTGCTAATTACAGAAGTCAACCTCTGACATAGACTGAACCTTTCTGGTTTCAAAAATTTGGAATTTGAGTTGGTGTCATTAGTCACCAGTGCCTGGGGCTGTGGCCTGCCAGCCTCTGCACAGGCCACGCTGGAGATGCCCAGAGACAGTCTAGGTAAATGAGGCACAGCTGAGTTCCTGGGGAACCTCGGCCAGCACCATTAGTCATCAGCACCCCAGGGCTGTGGCCTGCTGACCTCCACTCAGACCTCACCAGAGGTGCATAGAGACAGATTAGAAGGCAAATGGGCACAGCAGAGGGTGTGGCATGGGCAGCCTCAGCAACAAAGAAGTTCCTGTGCCATTAACAGGCATGCAGCTCTACAACTTAACTGCCACCACTGAGAACATGCCAGAGAGCAGTGAAGATGGACTGGGGTGAGGCCAGAAGGCTTTGGGATCTCCATCTCTTTGTAGGCCAAACTGGACACAACTATTATATGGAGAAGAGCCTCCAAAGACACCCCTGCTCTCTGTGGACACTGAATAAGGGCAGCTGCAGTTCTAGAACCTAGACAGAGGC
This sequence comes from Petromus typicus, assembly GCA_004026965.1. Taxonomy (NCBI): domain Eukaryota; kingdom Metazoa; phylum Chordata; class Mammalia; order Rodentia; family Petromuridae; genus Petromus; species Petromus typicus. The sequence goes on from PVIR01013660.1 coordinate 12,636, forward strand.
CATTAATTAGTTCCTTCACCCAGTCTACCTCATCAAAGAAAACACTCACTAGAAGAGTGAGGGAACCCTACGACCACTGAGCTGAGAACTCTCCTGGGCCATTACAGCTCCCAGGAGGACAACCCAGGAAGCAACTATCTGCTAAGGGTTCCAGTTATTAGGAAGAGACTTGCAACAAACATTGCCCAGACAACAGGCAGGGAACTAAACAAACATCAGCAATGAGAAAGCAATAGAAATGAGAAAAAATTCAAAAACTAAGACACAAAGATCATTACCACAGGGGAATTCAGGGCAAGGGAAATGGAGCGAACTGAAGCTCAGTCACCAAGACTGAGATGGTAACAAAAGTAGATCTAGTAAAATGGAAATCAGAACTGATCTCTGAGATGAAAACAGAGATACTGTCCACAGTGAACGACATGCTTACTAATGTTAAAGAAGAGATGAAGTACGATAGAATCTGCGATAACAAAAGCAATGGAAACTTTTAAACAGCTTCAAGCAGAGTTCCAGGTGATTAAAAATGAGAATGAAAGCTTGTGAAATAGGATGAATGAAGCTGAGGACTGAAGTTCAGACCTAGGGGATGGGATCACAGCCAAGGAGCAGGAAAAACATAATTTATAGAAAACATCAAGGGACCATAAAATCAATTCAAAACTCCTAAATGATTCAAAGAAGAATAACGTAAGACTAACTGGAGCCACTGAGGGAGCAGGAGACAATGCAAAAGACATGAAAAGCAGTTCACAGGTATAATGGCAGAAAACTTGACAGGAAAAGGCAAAGAACTGGACATGCAGGTAAATGAGGCAAACAGGACTCCTAATGGCCACAAGATATATATAAAAAAATCTACTCCTAGGCATATAATTATTAAGGTTCCAGATATTCATCAAAAATTTGGAATTTGAATTAGGGCGTGATGATGGTAAGGAGATGGATGTTGAATCATTAAAGTCTGTGCTCTAGGAGAAAATGTCACAAGCATGAAGGTGGAAGGAGCCGGGGGTGTTTGTTCATCTGCATCTCAAGGTGTTAAACTTTTTGAGTTGGCAGTATATGCTGGTACTCTCCTAAGAAATTAAGATTTTGGTGTGGTACTTGAGACTGAACTCAGGGCCATAATAGCTCCAAGGAGGACCACCCAGTCCTCACACTGAGCTCCTCCTGTGTTCCTCCCTCTGTTCCTCTCTTTCTTTTTCCACCCTCCCTCCCTCCTTTCTTTCCTCTCTCTCTCTCTCTCTGTCTCTCTCTCTCAGCAAGACCCTGTTAAGTTTCTAAATTGCTCAGGTGGGAATTACAGGCATAAGCCATAAGGCCCATTTCTAACAATTTAATCTCTGATGATTTTATTTATAAGTTTTTCTTGGCTTCTTCTGTACCCTAACTAATTAGCTCCTCGCAAATTTTTCTTTCATAAAAATGTCTGCCTGTTATCAGTACTATGCTTTTCTGTCTTGAATTAAGGAAGTGGCTTACAAATTTTGGGTGGCATCAGATTCCTCTGGACTTCTTATTAAAATGTGAATTGTTAGGGCTCCTGCTGCACTGAATAGATCCTGATTCAGCAAGTCTGGGAGAGGCAGCAACTGTATATCTATTTTTCTAACAAACTTATAAATGATGCTTGTGCTACTGATTAAGGGACTATGCTTTCAAAACCACTGGTGAAGGAAGTAATACCTTTAGAGGAATTGTTGAAAATAAAAATGCATTAAATGTATTTCATGTAAGTCTTTATGTTTGAATTAAAGAGAGCTCCACTGCCCAGACATCAAATGCCTTGACACACACACACGCACACACACACACACACACACACACACACACACACACATAGTCATATATATACGTACAAAATAGACAAGAGAGGCTTACAGTGGCCACCTGCCAAGTCAGGTGTAGAAGAATGCAAAAGGGCTATCTGTGTGTGGTGGAGAGCTGAGTGACACAGTTAAAGGTGGAAGACCTGAGCTCACTGTAGAGTCCCATGGAAAGCAAAGGGTCTACATTGGAAGTCTGAAGATTCTTGCTAGAAGCTTGAAAGCTGACATCCCAAGGTGATGGCAAAGAATCTGAAGTGAGCCTTCTTTCTTTACCCTTTTGATTCCATCCAGGCCTCAGGGTATTGGTTGGTGGGTCTTTGGTCTTCAATAAACCCTTTTAGCCACACCCACAACTATGCTAATCCTATCAGCTGGGTGTGTCTTACTCAAGGTTTCACAACAGTTAAGCTGGGCACACCAGTCTGAAGTAATTTTTTACGCTTTTCAACAGCTATGGAACATATGCATGCTTTGAATTTAATACTTATACTATTTTCAAAGATCTCACTTAAACACATTCTCAGAACAATTTAAAAAATTCATGTAAGATCCCTGGTCACAGTTGTTGAAGGAGTGACAGACATGTGCGACAGACACCTCAGCTCCAGTACAGGAGAGGAGGGGGACAGGAAGGCTGCTCCACACGCCGTTCCGGGGTGCAGCTGAGGAGGGGAAGCGGCTTGTCAGGATGAGTCCTAGACAGGGAAGGCAGTGGGCTGTGCAGGTCTCCAAAGCACAGTCCCAAAATAGCCTCCAGAGGTTTCATCTCTTTTTTCAGGCTAGCCTCACCCAGACTTTTAAAAGCCCTCCTGCAGATTAAGCTAAGGCCACCTTGTCATAGAGGATAATTTTCCTTAATTAAAGTCAAAGGAGTAGAGATTTTAAATTGACAAAATCCTTTCACAGCAGCATGTAGCTTACTATTTGATTGAATAGCTGGGAACTGTATCTCAGCCAAAGTGCCACATGACAAGCCGTTATGGAAGGTCTGTGCTCCATGGAGAGAGAGTGCCGGAAGGAAACTGGCCTTGAGGGCCGGCTACACAAATCTTCACCACGTCTCAACTCTGAGCATACTCTGTGTTCAAGAACTCTGCCTAATGGACTTGGAGAGAAAGAGGACGACGAATCCCTGAATAATGGTTTCTGCAAGTATCTGACAGCTGAATGTGAAGAGGAAAAGTTTTCAGGAGCTAGGAGCTGGCTCACCTTTAAAAGGAAAGCTAGCGGCCTCTGGGAAGACGGAATTGCAGTGCTGTTCTGGATAATTTGCACTCATAAATTTATCACTAGCCTGGCAGGGGAGATATTGAAGACAAAAGCTCATGACTCCCGGCACATCTGTAATGCAGACTTGGACAGCAAGTGAGATGCATGAAGTTGGGGCCCCTTGGTTTCTGAGTGTGCAATGAGAGACAGAGAGGAATATGTCTAGGTGTTTAGCATATCATAAGGATGACTCTGGGCTCAAGGGAGGGTCTCTGGTGTGCTAATCAAACATCCAGCTTTTATTTTAAAGTTTATGATTTTTAGGTCAGGATATAATCATTTAGCAACAGTCAAGTAAACTCCTAAGAGTTTGGAGCACAATTTAGTTTCAGTCTCAGAGAGTGAGAAATTAATGCAGCCTTCATGGCAGGCAGAGAGGATAATTGTGTTTGAGTAGGAGTCCACCATCAGAGCCTGCCTTGGGCTGAGTGGGTTACAGACACTTGCTATTATTGAAGGACAGGAGAAAACACGACTTATATAACATACGCCTTTTCAGAGAAAACCACTGAGACAGGTGGAGTCCACATGAAACCCTGGAGTTATGGCACACAAGGAGCAAGTCCCACAGGGATGGAATCATGGGAAATGCACTGGCTGGACTTCTCTGCAAAGGCCTTCGCTTTTATTCCCTCAGGATAGGCTTGTAGCATCGTTTGCACTCTTTGTGCTTAGCAAGTCCTTTGTGTTCTGATTCTCAGGTCTTTGTCTGCTATTGATCATTTCGTTCTCAACGTTTTCTTTTAAAATAACCCATCCAATGAGTCATCATCCAAGAAGTATTTTTGTGTTTCTCTGACTCCTGAGTGATGCTCTGATAGTAATGGGGCTAAGTTTGGGATTCACCATATGTAATGGATCCTAAAATGTAATACTGAGTTCTGGTTTGCAATGGAAATTGACCTATCTCCCAGCCACTCCATCTCCTTCCTGCATAGGAAGGATGAATGCAGATATTTCCTTCTACTTCTTGGAGAAAAGAGAACTGATTTTTTTTTAAAGTAGCATGTGATGGAGTTTGATGGTCAGAATAGCACAGGCATATAATTGTCATTGTGTGTGAGTGAGTGTGTGTGAGTGTGTGTGAAAGTGAGTGTGCATGTGTGTGAGAGAGAGAGAGAGAGAGAGAGAGTGTGTGTGTGTGTGTGTATGTGAGTCACTGCCCATTCCCACATGAGTTTCATTCCAATTGCATTTAAAACTGGAAGGTAACTCCCAGGTCTGTTTTTTAACATTTAACAAAAGGTGCTAACGCCAAGACTCATAAAAGTTATCTATTTCTCGGATAACAGTCTTGGGGGATTTCATCCGTATCACTTGCAAGTGTGAGAATTTAATCAGTAGGGACAAATAGCTTTCATGGACTTTCAGGCAGTGGGATGCATGATGAGTGATTAGAACAGCTGGATCCCTTCCTGTTACCCCTAAATCACACAGCTACCCCTTTGTGCAGCTCAGCGCACATGCTTCAGTGGCCATCACAAGCAGGTATTACAGACGCTGCAGCACATTTATCCAATGTGTAGTCTCTCTCACTTGTTTCACCTTTTGAACGAACCAAGTGTCAAACGTTTAATTGTTGATTTCACCGAACTGGATGATTTCAGATAATTTGCTTGGTTCTCCTTAACACTGGGCAACTTGCGAAGTGGATGGATTAAACGAGGTCATCTTTCAGCTCCAAGGTTCTGAGACACTCTTACTTCAAGAGATAACATCTATGAAAAATAAGACTGAAGTTGGATGGTTTGTCTTTGCTGGGAAAATAAAAAGCAACAACCATTCTGGCAGGAAGATTAGCATCCCTAAAAAGATCAATTATGCCAATATTTATTTATGCATCAACAAAAGACTGTTTAGTCACTCTGGACAATTACGGTTATTATCTTCAAGTGGTATTAATACCACAGAAACGGCTGCAGCTTGTAGTTCTTCCTAAGAGATTGAAATCATTTCAGAGGGGCTTATCATTTCCTATCAAATCATGACTTACAATAAGATAAAGTTCAGAGGCTCAGAAATTACCATCAAAGCAGGGAAAAGAATCTGCAGCAAATCCACAAGTTAATGAGATGCCTGAGGTAGGAGTGTGGATTTTCTGATAAAAAACATCCCTATGAATAACACAATCCTGAACGTAAGAAGAGTGCTAACAGTCTGGGAGCTTTGCTGTGGCTAGAGGGGCAGACCCCTATTTCTAAGATATGTGGTCCTGCTTCATTTCCAGTTGCAGTTGTTAATAATCCTCTGCCAGGCCAGCTCCCCAGGCTCCTGGTGGACATCTGTCTTCCTTAACTTCCCCTTTTTCTGTTGTATTTGAGCCAAGCTTAACAACCTTTTTTATTGTTATTTATTTATATTTCTAAAGACTATGGAAAAAATATGTGCATTGACCAAAGTTACAAATCTCAAAGATAGAATCTCAAAGTATATTAATGTGGTTGTCTCTAGAATTCCCTGAACTATAAACAGGACTATATGTATGTACCGATAGCCTCTTCGGTGAACTCTTTCTGTGAATACTCCTTCCTTTTTATGTTAGTATTTTATTTTCCTTTCCAGTCTTGTTTGTTTTGCGTATTTCTTCAGCATACCCAGAAGTCAGCTTAAGATCCAGGAGGTTTCATGGTGTTGGTACCTGACCTGTGCTGATCTTTGCCTTTTTGTTTTACTTTCTTGATACTCCTGGTATCTAATTTCTTTTAGTGACCCTCAGTTCAAATGACATGCCCAAAAGGCAAAGTGGCCTTTTATAATTAATTTTAGATTATTCTGCTTCACTTGACCTAGATTCCTGAAGACATTGTTTTTTTTTTCTTTCCAATTACTAGTTCCGCACTGGTTGGAACATCTTTACAAGTCATCTGAACTTTACGTGAGTGGCTTTCTAGTGATGTGCTGTCTGTGATTAGCAGTTAGGTCTTGGGCAGAGAAGAAAAACCTGACTTGTATCATCTGCCAATTTCTGTGGCTTCACTACTATGACTGCTGCTGACTTCCAACTCCCAGCATGATGCCAACAACTTGCCATTGGCAAGAGTTACCCCAAACTGGATTTCACTAGCTGCCAGCATCACACTAACCAATTTCCATATTGTGGAATACACTGGTGTGCCTTGGAACATAGAAAAAGCAGCTTTTTATACTTTTGGTTTCTTTTAAAAATTATTTGTTCATGGGGAACTGTAGCTCACAGTCACTGACCAGCATCATAAGAAAGTACTGGACTACAGACTCCAAGGCCAGATAAAGAGCAAAATTCAATATGTGGTGTGGAATTTACACTGAATTCCCCACCTCCTATAGGAAATCCCAGGCAGAGTCCATAGGTTCTTTTGCAACTTTTAAAAATTAACATGCCCACTGAAATCTCCTGGAGATGTAGGGCAGGGGCTTCACGTGCCTGTCTTGTGAGGCAGTAGACAGACTCCCTTTCCTTGTGGAGTTAGCAACACTGAAAACTGGGGTGCACCTGAGGCCACTGGTGTACAAGCTTCAGAGAGCACAGACGTATCCCGTGAGCTTGAGATGAGGAAGGCACCCCACAAGGGGCTATGCCCAGCACAGCTCTGTGAGGTCCTTTTCTTCTTACAGAAGTGCTCCAGGGCTAAGACCAGTCTTGGGGGCCAAGCACTGAGACTATCTTTTCTCACTTAACAATGATTCAGCTTACAGATTTGGGACTGCAGTGGGTGAAAACAGCACACACGAAGCAGAAATTGCACCTCCAGTTTTAAATTTTGATCTTTATCCAGGTTACAAATTCATGAACCAATAACCTCTCATGGTGCTGAGCAGTAGCAGGGATGAGCAGTTGCCAGTCAGCCTCAGAGTTACAGGGGAAGTAACTGGAGCTGTATGGTGTTGTGTCACTCAGCTATGACATTTGGTAGGTTAAGTTGAATGCATCTTCTGTTTACAATGTTTTCGATTTACAGTGGGACTATTGGGTCATAACTCCATCAGAAATCAAGGAGCACCTGTGTTTCCTTACTTTGCATGTTTTACTCTTTGAACTCTACTTGTGGTTTTTCCAGCACTGAAGACTGTAGTAGAGGGAGGTGTTGACAGGTGGGAAGGAAAGATTTATTTCCCAGTGACAGCTGGTAGTGATAGGGATAGCATGTGTCTCTAGTGCCTTTCTGTGGGACATTTGCTAGGGTTCACTGGAGAACCCAAAGCCTCCAAGTCTAGTCTTCCGGCAAGGTGGCTCTGCTTCTAGTTGGCTGTTTTCCACTCCTCCCTCATCAGTCACTTGATCAGGACGCCCATATCTCATTGCCTTATTCACTTCATTCAACTTCAGTCCTCACTGCTGACTACCAGTAAGATTCTGCTTTGTGGATCTACCTCTCAGCAGACGGCTGCAGCTGTTTCTGTGCTGGACCTTCTCTGTGGGAAGTCGTGTCTTTCTGAATTTAAGGAGCACATGCCTTTTGACTGGATCTCTGAGGCCATTTTCCCTCTGCTAATGGTGAGATGAGGAAGCGCCACAGCCCAGACGCCGGAAGCATTCCGTAGGCTCCGATCTTTTGGTCTTCTCATGAGCATTGCCTTTCACTTGTGGCTTCAGTCAGTCCTAAGAACCTACATCCAAGTAATGATAAAGCTTCCTGCTCAAAGGGATTCTTTTCATCTCTCTTTAGCTCTTTCTACTATGATTAGGAGGGTGAATGATCCAAACTAGCTTTAGCCAGACCTTTGCAAGTTTCACACAGATGCCACTCAGAGATTATGGGGACACTTGGTGGGGAATCTTCACCATTTAGGGTCTGACGTGAGGATGTGAAACAGGAAACGTTCAGTTTTAATATCCTGATACATATCTGGGTCTCATAAAAGACTTCTTTATTAAGTCTGTGTCTCCACATCTTCTGATTGACTAGACTAATTCCCTGCTCTGACTTTTTGTATCTTTACAATTATTTTCAGTGGCAACTTTCTGTAGCACTTCAAATGTTTGCCACACAGACTACTTTTCTGGTTTAACTAAAAGTGCTCTTCTTCCCTCTTCCCAGGGATTTTTATTTTGATGAAGTAGATCTGATACGTGGACTATAAAAATTAACTTCGGCAGAGAGGCTATTACCTTGTGTCTTTTATGTGTACTGCAATTCATAAGAAATTAAACTAGAATATTTTTTGATAAATCCCTGCACATTTTCATGATCTTACATATGGTAAGGATGTTGACTAGTGAGATTCAACTGAAGTTCTCAAGGAACTCTTTTACTTTTGATTAAAAAAATTCACCTTTTTTTTTGCAATAAATGGCATTTTACATATGAAATTGGAGTGCTTTCTATATATGGAACTTGTGATGTACAAAAGAACCTTGATTTCACATTAGGGTACATCATATCTTAAGATTAAGATTGTTACTGATTTTATTTGAAATAACTTGCCTTTGAGAATATTAAAAGTTCAGGACCCATTGAATTAATTAAGTTATTTCCTGTGGAGTATGTGTCTCTCAATCTGGGTAAATTATCCTGTCACTCTGGTGACATAGTAAATTCATGTGAAGGGTTATAATCATATGAAGAGATGAAGCAAGTAATAGTGTTAGACATCAAACACATTGGGACTACTTTATGTTATACTCATGTATTATTTTTATTTACATATTATACATGGATTATATTATCATGTACTTTATTATTAAAAATTCTAAACCCACAAAAACTATTTGAATATAAGTTCAATACGAAGATATTGATTAGCTTTTCTTGGTAAGTTTGTAAGTGCTTAGATTTCACAATGTAATAAAAACAGTACATTAGCATGATCATGTCTATAAAATAATTATAAATAATCTGAAAAATAAGGGAGCAGCATTCACACAGAAATTGTAAGATTACCAAATTACCCACCATGAAAGTTTAACAACAAAAATGTTATTTTATTCATTGGTAGATTCAAATATAAAATTATTAACTTGTCATTTTAATATAATTACATGGAGTTCTCACGGGAGTTTTTGAGAGGAACTTTGTTTAAAACATAATAAAAACTTGTAAAAACAATAAAAGCATTCTTTTAAAAGTACCAATGACTAGTGCACCACATATAAAGTATAATGAAGCTGGGATACTTCATACATAAGCTCATCAGTAGAACCAGATAGCTTGGGTGGACTGTGTCATATGTAGCCTTTAATACTTTGTGAAAACAGCATTACATACAAGTGGTTAAAGGAATAGTTACTATGCAGTGTTGGAAGAAATTGTTATCTGTTTACAAAAGTGATACCTTTGGAATATTACCTCTTGCCCTATATTGTAAGAGATCAGTGTAAAAGCCATATAATTTTAAATGTTTAGGAAAAAATGATCTGATCTGTGGAATGAAGAAGCATTACAAGCTTAAGGATTTAGGAGCCAAGGCAGGGCTTTAGGCTTCTGCATGTATATACGCAGATTTCGCTGTACCAGTTATGAGAGAGGCCATCCTTCCCCCAGAGTATGTCTTCGGCCCTTTTATTGAGAATCAGCAAAAAACACAAGGGTTTATACTGGAATCTTTATTCTGTTCCACTGGCTGAAGTGTCCATTTTTATGCCAATAATCCTGTTTTGGTTCGCATGGTCTGTATAATGTCCTGAGGTCATATGTTATAATTTCTCCAGGTTCATTCTTTTTGAAAATTTTCTCAATATTTCTTTGAGGTCTTTTGTGTTACCATATGAATTTTAGAATTTTTCTGCTAGTATTGTGAAGGCTGATAGAATCTTGATGAGGACTGCACTGAATTTGTGGATCATTTTTGGTAGTATGGACACATTCACAATATTTGTTCTTATAATCTGTGAAAATGGAGATTTTTTTCATATTTTTGTGGATTCTTCAAATTCTTTGTTCAGTGTTTGTAATTTTCATTGTAAAGCTGTTGTCTTCTTTGATTTGAGTTTGTTCCTATGATATTTTGGTAAGCTATTTTGAATGGGATTGTTTTCATGATTTCTTCCTCATCAAATATATTAGTAATGTATAGAAAGCTACTGTTTTTTGTATGTTGATTTTGTATCCTGCTACTATTTAGAATTTTTTATAGTCCTTTGGTATAATCTTCAGGTTTTTCTATGTATATGATTATATCACCTACAAAAAGGGACACTTTAGCTTCCTTCCTGCCGGTATGTCTTGTTTCTCTCTTGTCTAATTGATCTGGCTACAACTTCTAACAATATCCTGGGCAGAAATAGTGGTGGATCAAAGCCCTTTATATATGTGTGTGTAAGACCTGAAATCCTGAAAGTACTAAAGGAAAAGAAGTGGCTTTCTGGATAGGAATCCAAAAGCACAAGGAACAAAAACTGACAAATGAGATTATAGAAAATTATTATTTTTATTCATTGAGTTTATTAGTACATTTTAGATATGTATCATGCTATCATGCAACATTATGAATTTGTATCCGTACATGGTATATCTTGTTTTTCACTTTTTCTCATTCTGCCCTCCCTATCATACACACCTGTGTTCTATTTATTTCACTTATGAATATGTCCTCAAGGTACATTCCTTTAAGTATAAATGACTCTAATTTATCATCAAATTGAAAAGCTTCTGCATGCAAAAGAAACAATCAACAAAGTGAAGGGACAACCTACAATAAGGAGAAATATGTGCCAAGTGTTTCTCTACTAGATGATTCATAACCATAATATATAAGAAATTTAAAAAAGCCTCAACAACAGCAACCAAACAAGTAATCCAAAAAAGAAATAGACAAATGATATGACTAAGTGCTTAAGTAATCCAAAAAAGAAATAGACAAATGATATGACTAAGCGCTTCTCAAAAGAAGAAATAGAAATGACAACCAAATATATGAAAAATGCTCAATATCCTTAGCTATCAAGAAAATGCTAATTAAAACTACAGTGAGATGTCCTTTCACCCAGGTTAGAATGCGTATTCTCCAAATCTATATGATAACAAAGGCAATGTAGAGAAAAATAGATTCGCCAACCCTGCTGGTGGGAATGTACATTAGTGTAGACATTCTACAGAAGAGTAAGGAGGTGTCTCAGAAGCCTGAAGACAGACCTGTCATGTGGTCTAGTTATCCCACTTCTCAGCATGTATCCAAAGGAAAGGAAGCCAGCTCAGCCAAGTGACCCCTATGTTATTACCACACTGTTCAGAGCGGCTGAGACATGAAATGACCCCAGGCACCATCACCAAATGAATGGGTAACGAAACTGAGATGCATAGACAATGGCGGATTATTTAACCACAAATAAACCATGCCATTTTCAGCAAAATGCATTGAACCTATATCAAGTGAAATAAACCAGACAAAGAAAGGTAAGTGCCCTGTGTTCTTTTTCAAAAAGGTCATTTGAAAGTAGAATAATGATTACTTGAGATAGAGGAAGGGAGATGGGTTCAGGGTGGAAAAGTCAGGATGGATCTGATCAGTATTTACTGATGCAGGAATATCACATTGGGCCCCATTAATACATATATCTTAATACAATGTTTAGAATATTAATACAATGTTTAGGAAATATGTTAGTAATATAAATAAAACTTATGCTTATGAAAATAAAGGGCAAACCCTGTGGGAATTGTTTGAATCAACTATAAGCCAGGTTCAAAAACAGAAACCTTAAAATCATAATGATAAAATGCTCAGAAGATCATAGAAGATAGCAACCACAAGTAAAGGGATGTATGGGAACATTCTCAACACCATGATAATGAAAGACATGCAAATTAAGATGATGATAAAGTGTTATTTTCCCCAGCAAGTTAGGACACCTCAAATTGTTTGTAATGTGAGGACCTACTCTTGGTAAGGAAGGGCCATGAAGGAATGAGCTGATGTGTTACAGAAGACAGTGCAGGCTGTTGCTGATCTTGTGGACAAAAAACTTGATAACATTCCCCAAACTTTCAAATATTTCTCTCCTTTGAGGGAATAACTCCAGTCCTGGGACTTGATTGCAAGGAAGTCAGTACGAATGACTTCTTGGTTGATGTATTTTTTTTTTTTTTTCATTTTTCAATTCTAACAAGCCAAGTAGTAAAGTAGCTGATGTCAGGTATCACAGTGAGACCTACATGATTGTTTTTAAAATGCCTTCATAAAAATGTATAATAGGAAAATGTTAGTGTTGCAGTAGTTAGAAAGCAGTACTTTCAACATAAGTCTGAATCTGTTTTATATGTAAAATAATGATCACAAATAAAAGAATGATCAGCATGATGTGAGAACAGAAAGTTAAAAAGGTTAAAATGAAACCCCCAAATTTTATTTTAGACAAATGAAAAAAAAAAAAAACAGAGTTTTAACAGTGATACTGTTTTAGTCAGTGGAAATAAGGTTGAGTTTGTCTGCCCTTTCTTTTCTGTTATTTTCTGTAATGAGTACATGCTACTTATAGAATGGACAAAACAAGAAAATTTGAAAAATAATACTGCCACACACAGTGGTTTTCTTTTTTTGATTTACATAAATGCATGATTTTACTGAGTAGAAATCCATCAGTACAATTACAGCTTGTCACCGTCACAGTTTGCACTTGGGCAGTTATTAAGATTCCTTCCTACCTTAGAGAATATAAACCGATTACTTTGGTCTTTGGTTCTGCAGCCTGCGTTAAAGGTGGAGTAAATGCTAACAGTACTTTTTTTTTTTTAAAGAACATCATTTTCAGTACAGACTCTCTACCTAGCATTGAAAATGTCACTGGAAAATTGTGGTCCTTAACCTAAAAGCTTAAAATCTAAATTATATGGATGAATCAGTTTAGACTCATGAATAATATGAAAAGGTGTTTTAATCATAAAAGGCCTGGACAATGAAATGAATCGCTTTGCGGTTGGCTATTTCGGTAGATGAGATTTTTTTTTCCCCCTGGAAATATTTGAAAGAGTGAATTTTATAGTTGAGAGTCATTCCCACAGTGTGGGAAAAAATAGAGCTATAAATAGGATAGAAAACAAGTGAGCAGTCAGGAGATGGAGGGACGGACTGGAGGCCACTGACACAGGCAGGGCGTTAAACAATGGGCTCCGTAAACATCCTCCGAAGGCCCAGCCCGGCAGACAAAGATTTACAGATGGCTGCTTTCATGGACTGGAAAGGATTTATATGTCAGGGCCTTTGGAAAAAAATCTTTTCTTACCCTTTCAAGAAAAATAACATGAACAATGATTAACAGTATTAAAATCCCCAGATTTTAATCCTTTGTCTTGAAAAGTATAGTTTTCACAATTGGTACTGGATATTACATGTCTAGACGACACTCATAGCGAAGCAATGCTTCTTTGAAGGACTTGACCTCAAACACAGACCCCCAAATAAACTCCACCCCAGTGGTCCTGCCACAAGAGTCTACTCTGTCCATGGGTTTTTCTGAAGACCTTTCATATGCAACATCCACAACTTTTGACTTATTCTGAAATTTTAATGTGCAGAAGAAAATTCTTTTTTCGTAACTGATTCCACATCTTCTTGATAACTTACTAACTCGTAGGTAGGGCAGAAGTGATCTAAAGGTTTATCTGTTTCTATTTTTGTCTTCTTGGTACCAGGGATCACACTTGGGACCTCGCAGAACAAGTGATCTCAACGTAGATGCCAGTTGCAAACCTGACAGCCCCGAGTGGCGTGCAGCTCTGTGGCGTGATGGTCGCCAGTGTCTCCTCTCAGCTTCTCTCCCCTTAGGTGGAGTCCGGCCCCTGGAGGAAGCTTTGTGCTTTCTTGCTACAGAGAGTCAAGGCTCTGGTTTGGGCCACCCTAGATTCTCTCCTGGATGTTTGTCTGCTGTGTTAGGCAAGCCTCCTTCTCTTCTTGGGTCCTTTTGGACCCAAACACTACTACAAATGGCAGGTTTGTAGCTGGAGAACTGTCAGCGCTCTTGAATGTCATAGGCAGTGTTACAGGAAGAGTGCAATTTCTCTTCAGTTCTCGGTGGCATAAGGCTTTGTGTGCGTCAGTTACTTCCTCAAACGAAACATTCATGTGTCCACTTATGTGTGTTTTGTGTATGTAGAAGTATGTGTGTTCATGCTTGTATGAGTTTTTGCATGGGGATAAGCAAGATGGGATGGTAATACATACGTAATACAAGCTATTCAGTGTCTATTGAGTGCTACACAATTATACATGTCAAGTATTTAGTTTTCATAGAAACATTTAATTTAAATTTAACTTATGTATTTAATTTTCATAGAAGCCTAGTGTCAGTTATTATGATCACCTTTTAATCAGTGAACAAACAGACTGAGATGCGATATTAAAAATGGAGCCCATGTTTATTTGATATCAAAGTTTATGTTCATTCTACTATTATAGAGTAGTAAAAATGTTGTTGTTGGTTTTTCTTAGATTCCTTCATGTTCATTTTGTAGTACTGCCAGCCAAAGCAGTTACACTTATTTAGAATTTGTAGTTGTTTTTTCTTTTTTTTTCCCCCCCAAAAAGCTCTGGTATTATCTTATTAAACATTCTTTAGTTTTTGTAAGTGTCTGCAGATATTTTGAGTTTGCTTCAATACACATCTTTGTTATTTAGTGAGAATAAACTTGTTTCCATTTGCTTGTTTATCATTCAGTTCTGTTTTTTCTTGTATTGCTACCTAATTTCAATTTTAGTGCTTTGGTATTAACGTACTTATAAATTTTAAACTATATGTTGAATAAATAAATTTTAGACATACATGGTACCAAATATAGGTTCTGGCCTACGGATTTTCTTTTCAATTGAAAATTGATGAATTTAACATTTTATAATATGAAATGAATAATCTTTCCTTTTTATAATCTTACTTGATACTTTAAGCTTGAGAAAATTACCATTCATCTTTAGATAAAGCATTTTGATTACTCTAATTTTTATTCATGTCTTAAAAGGATCTTTCACAAAAAAGAAGAGACCAAGAGCAGCAGTGAGAGGAGAGGAAGGCACATAGGATAATAAGGGAATAATCATTATATTCCATAAACATACACTACGATTAATAACAGCAGTAAGAATAAAAATAAGGAAAGGAAAATTAGAGGAAGGAAGAGTGGGGAAAAAGTTGAATTATGTACATGAATCTACTCCCTAAGATGACTGTAAATTATGTAGATTGCAAATATGTAATAATAAAATATGAAAATTAAAAAGAAGGATAAACTCAAGTAATTTGTAGAACTTGAGATCATAATGTTAAGTAAAATAAGTCAGATGCATAAGCTCAAATATCACATTATTTCTCTTATGCAAAATCCAAATTATAAATGAAGACCAACAAAAAAAGAGATAATAGGAGGCAGGGAGACAGATCTTTCTCAAATCGAAAGGAGATCACCTGTAGAGGGAGAGAGAGAGATTGGGAGAGAGAGAGAGCGAAGGAAAGAGAATGAAAATGTGCTGCGCACATGCTTCGACTCCACACAGTAAGGTGAACAGCACACACTGTCGACGTGCACTACTAAAAGACAAGCAAGCTTCCCAAAGAAAATTATTTGACAGGTATATCAATATATGATAAAATAATTTTATTCATCAAATACATTAAATATGAAAAAATAATCCTTTTATAGGTTTTAAATGTGTTAGTGAGTAATATAAAGATTTTTCATTAAAGGCTTTCATTATATGTCATACTTAACATTTCTTATTATAGAAATTCTGGTCAGAGTTTCATTAAGCTATTTCATGACTATCTTCTAATTTTATGTTGTTTAGAATAGATCATTTTATTATGCTTTAGCTACCTTGACAGAATGTAAGATTTGTATGTATTTTTGCGTATCTTATCTTTCCAATTGACTGTTATTTTGTTATATTTAGTTAGTAATTTATCATTGATAGCTGACTCATTTGGCCCTTTTGGTTATGCAATTATTCTAATTAGATATGAATTTTCAATTCTCAGTATTATTTTTATATCTTACTTGAATCTTGATAATGCTTATTATATAATTATATTTAAAAAATTGTAGAAGGGACATCCATTAATTTGTTGGCTCTGCCAACCTTCCTCCCTGCTCTGCAGATCTGGAAGCTCTGTTTTCTAACTAAGATGGTAAAGATGCTGTCCAGTCATGGTTGGAGGAAAATGGGCTTGTGACTCAGGGAAAGCCAAAAAGGAGCCAGCCATGTGGGGTCACATCTTGTTGAGGTAGGAGTACACACACACACATACACACACACAAATGTACACACACACACACACACACACACACACACACACACACACACACCCCATGGAGGCAATCCGAGAGACCCTGTGGTCTGAGGAGAGAGACAGAAGCCACTCTATAGCTTTTAGTCTTTTGTGGGGAGCACAATGTTTAAGTTTTAAATGCTAGGATAAAAATAACTTCCTTTCTGTGGCCCGCCTCTAGAAGTTTACTGCTTGTCTCAAGCCAACGTCCTTTGATTAAGCAATACTAATGATAGTTATCTACTTTTATTGTATCTAAAGTGAAAGCCACAGCTGATTCAAAGTTTGATTTAATAAAAGCAATTACAGTAAGGTCTAATCCTTTTGGTATTTCTAAAATATTTTAATATAGTATTGAAATTTTCCCTTTCTTTCCTTCTTTCTTTCTTTCTTTCTTTCTTTCTTTCTTTCTTTCTTTCTTTCTTCTTCTTCTCTCTCTCTCTCTCTTAAAAGATACAGACCATGTCTTTAACATATTTTAAGGTAACACCTCAACTTTATTAAGAAAGATAAAATAAAAAATACATATTTACTATTAAAATAATTAGCTAATGTCCATTCAATTATCCTGTCTCAAGCTCTTTCTCTCACCTTCTCAATTTTCCCTCCTATAAAAACTGATCTTTTTATAATTTCAAAATACAGTTTAGAAAAATAGGTGCTTGGCACAATGAGTTGCTACTGAAAGATACTTTTCCACCCAGGTGCTCAGTATCAATCACAGCAGGACCGGATACCTGCCCAGCAGTACGGACAGCACCTTTGTGTGACGCAGCTTGATCCACCTTTGAAAACGTGCTGCTTACTGTGCACACTATCATTTAATTCTCCTCCTCCAGCTTTTTAACATAAACCCTTCTTACCACACAGCTGAAAAATTATAGAATGGATTTAATGCTTATTACTACTTTTTTTTAAACCATCACTTCTTCATTGAGTTAAATTTTGATTCATTTATCAATTAGCCAGATTTGACTGTCATTGAAAAACAGTTCATTGATTCTTTTCATCATTTATTTATTTTCTAAGAATGTCCATTAGATGCTTTGTATACAACCTCTTAACTTGAGGTAGTTATCTTGGAAGCAGTTTCTTTTCCTGGAACTTCATGGACGTCACTCCATCATCATCTGGTATTTATTGGTGTGATGGAAAAAATCTAGGGCACGCATGCTCCTTTCTTTTTGTGGGTGATTTGCATGAGTTGTTGAGTATTGGTGTAGTTGTCTATTCTTGAGGTTTGATAGTCCAGGACGGTCTCTGAGTTCAGGTCTCAGAGTTCTCCATTACAACATTGTGCTCAGCCACAACATGCGTTGTCACGCTTACACATTGGTCTTGTTTGACTGTCAGACTATGGTGGGTGAACTAGTGTAATGCCCCGCTGGACTGTGTCCGTACGGGGCTGGTCATGGAAGACCCACTGAGGACTGTAGCCAGTTCCCTAAGAAGAGACCCAAGAGGAAGATCACTGGCTGTTGATTTGCTTGGAGAAGTTCATGGCTGGCTTTTCTTGACACGGACTTGGCTGCTTGGACTTGGAGGAGCTTAGGGCCTTGCTGTCACTGGAAAGTGCTGCTGTTCCTGTCAGGGGAGCTCTGACCTTCACCTTGAGCACCCCTTTCTGGCTCCTGTGCACATCCCTTAGGCTGCTGGCACAAATTTTTCACCCTGTTGGCACAGGATTTCTGGCTTCCACCACTAACCTCTGTGACTTTTGGGGACAGATCCTCCATGCAGGCTCGCATGAGACTTTGCCATTGCCATGGGCTCTGGAGAACAGGGCCTTGGACTGTAGGCCTTTGGCTGGACTTGTGCAGGACACTGCTGCAGGACGGAGGCTCTCAGCAGGATTCTTTGGGGCCATTGTGTGGATAAATCTAT
>PVIR01013660.1:30891-41979 GCA_004026965.1 Petromus typicus
AGGGCCTCTCTTTGTAGTTCAGGCTGGCCCGGAGCTCACTATATAGCCCAGGCAGCCCTGGAACTCACAGCGATCCTCCTGCCTCTGCCTCCTAAGTGCTGGGATTACACCCGTGAGACACCACACATGGTACTGTGGTATGTGGCATGATTGCTTGTGGGCAGTGAGTCTCCATGCCCAACACTGTGGTATGTAGTACCGGGGATTGAACTCAGGACCTTGTGCTTGCCAGGTAGACACCAGACTCACTGAGCTAAATCCTCAGCCTTGGATATGTTTTTTAGGATGGATTTTTTTTTTTTTTTCCTTTGTACAATTGTTTGAATGTTTTTAAAAAATCTACACACATTGTCATTATGACAAAGTGGCTTGTACACACTTTGTCATTATCAAGTTTTGATGCACCATTAATGTTTAGGTTTTTAGTTCAGAAATATTGATGGAAGTACCACTTTATTGCCTTAACTCTACCATCTACATTAAAAAAAATTCTAATCTTTATTGGTACATTATGAATACACATCATCATCACATTCAACATTGAGAGTTTGTACCAGAAAATGACATGACTTGACTCTCATTTTTCCCCCTTTCTGCCCTCCCTGCAACCCCACCCCCTATATACATCATCTTTGTTTCCTTTTTTCTTTATTACTGTCACATTCTTTTTCCCTTTGTAATTTACCCCTACACCTTCTTTCCTTTTAAATATTTTCTATTTCACAATATCAACTATACATACTACAACTCATTTCATCTTCCTTTTCTCATACCAGAGAAAAGATATGATATTTACACATCTGTGACCTATTTATTTCACTTATGAGAGTGTCCTGAACGTACATCCATTTGAGTATGAATGACTCAATCTTATCATTTTTAATGGCAGAATAATATTCCATCCTATAAAAGAACCATGTCTTTTTTTATTCATTTTTACCCCGCTCTCTCCTTTTGCCATGTCACTTTTTCTAGTTAATGAACTGCTTTAGAGCATAGTACAGCTGTGGTTCCTCTGTTTCTCCTGTTCACTGAGTAATTTTTCCTTCAGGGCGTAGTTGCTTGTCTTTTCAGTATTCTGCTTCTTTGCCTGCTGCTTCGCTGTTCACCATCGCCTCGTCCACTTGTCCCGTCGTCTCTTTCTACCTCCGTGTGATCTGACAGCTCAGTGCTGACGACCCCTTTGGTCTGACTCAGAGCCTGTGACTCCTTCCCTCTTTCCTTCATATGTGACAGCAGTTTGCTTCCTCTACAAGCCACTTTGAAAACCACTTTCTTTAGCTTTCTACCCAGCTGAGGTGCTTAAGGAGGAATCAGAAGAGTCAGCAGAGAATCCCCCTTTCTGGATCGTGAGCACGTGCTCTTGCTTCAAGATTTCACTTAATGAGTATGTTTAGAACTTAGCCAAGAAGCGTGTCCGATTTCCCCAGGGAGCCCAGGATGCACTCAGGCTTCGGCATGTTTTTCAGTGTAGAATCCAATCACAGAGTTTGCATTTTTCTCAGAAGGACTTGCTTGTGTGGTTTGTGTTTTTCTATCTACTCACCTCACCAGTGGAAGCACGCCATTGCTCTTCTGTTAGAAAGGGAAATAAACAAGCATTCGGTTTGCTCCAGTTCAGGTTTGGGGCTGTTACTGGGCCATTTCAGGCTGTTGTGAACTCAAGCATGCTCCTTCTGGGAAAAGCTGGTGTCTAGGTGGCAGGAATGGGTGGGAATGAAGCTGCCCTGGGGCCCTCACCTTCCATCCATGTCCATACACTCAAACCCTTCGAATGTTTCTTCTGTTACTTTAAGAAATGCACATCCCTGATTAGTTTTTTCCTTTGCTGGGTGCTGAAGTTCTTTTTTTTCTGTGTTTGTTTCGATCAGAGAGCAGGGAAATGCTGTTCTGTGGCTCAAACTGTTGCATTAGGTCAGAAATCCTGCTAACCATGCCAGACAAGGGTGCTGTAAGGAGAGCATGAGGAACCTTTCCTGCAGAAAGACAAGCAAGGCACAAGGCTATTAAATCATGTTTTTGGACTCGTAAACTAATAAGTGGAAGGACCACAAATCAAGCCCATTTTTTCTATTCTAGACCATTACTTTATATTAAAGTTTCCTACACATAAAGTCAATTTGTTCATTTATTAAGCAAAAAATAATATACGCATATAATTTTATTGTGCTTGATATGTTTCGAAAACTACAAGATAAGTCCTTCGGGAAAAACTCCTCACCTCTCTTTGTTCAATAGACACATTGACAGACAAGCTTTGTGTAAAATTAAATTTTATAGCTGGAGTAGTATTTAAAGTGTACCATTGTGTTCACTATCTTGTAGAAGTGTCCTGAATAGTGGGGATACAACCATTAGATTATTACATGTTATGGCTGAAACCTAAAATGTTTCCCCAAAGTCTCATGCAGTTGGAGGTGGAGTTTTCAAAGGCAACTGGAACCAGAAGGCATCAAGGAATCAATTCACTGTTGAGTTCACCAATGATAGCTAGGAGGGGGTGGGGCCTGCTTGGAGGAAGCGGGTCACTGTCCCGGTGCCTTGGCGGGGTACATCTCTCTTTCTAGGTCTCCTACTGCTCACTCTGCTTCTTTCTTGCTGCAGTGAGGTGAACAATTTCTTTTTCCCATGATGCTCCTGCATTTGGAAACAGCTTCCTATGGACTGAAATCTCTGAAACCGTGAATCAAAATAAACCTTTGATTCAAAATAAACCTTTTTTCCTTTAAGGTATTTCTGTTCCAGTGATGGAAAACTGACCAATACAATAAGATACTCCAAATTAAAGTTTTAGTAATTTGATTTGTAGAATACGCATGGTTATGGTTTCTTTTTGGTTTTTTGAGTGACGTGTACTCCTATTAGTAACTATCAAGAGGCTCTGCACAACTTCCCATAGAACAACTTAAGCCAGAATGACATTTCATTTTCCTATAATGGTTTATGCGAAGCTATGGGACCCGGCAAATATACTTGAAAATACTGACATAGTACTGGAAGGCTATACTTTCAGGGATCATTTCTATAGCACATGACATAGTACAGGGTCTGCAGTTTCTATACAAAGCCTATTTCTTAAGCTTTTAGTTTCACCTCTGAAAGCAGCATTGCTTCCCCCTCTGCCCGTGTTTATCCACTTAACTCACAGAGTTGTAGCACAAAAGCTGCACAAAGAAACAACAATCATCCAGGCCGGTGCATTTGACCAGCTGAAAATGGTGGCCGCGCTGATGGAGTGCTTCTTGATAGATACAAGAAAACAACGCAAGTGATGGGATTTTCTTTTACTGGCCCTAGCCCATGGTGACCGTTTGGTGTTGTGGCTCTAGTTCCACTGCCCCAAAGTCATCTTCTACACACATTGATTTGTCTGTCTCCCCTACTTCTGCTGGGCACTGGAGCCTTCCTTTGTAAGACTGTGACAAGACTTCATGTCTTTGCTCTTTATTTATTAGTTTATTTTTGCCAAAGCTAAGCACGTTGTCTTTGTTTCTTTTCTTGATCCATACTTAGCTATCCCTGGGTGTAATTACGAACAGTGTTACATATTAACGCCTGAATCGGTGCTCTCATCCTCTAGTTCTGTGCTCTTTATATTATCTTGCATATAAACATTGCTTAGAATGCTTGTTTACATAGAGCAGAGGAATTATGATTGAAAGTCCTGGGGTAGTGCTTATGAGTTTGTATGTAATGAGCCCACTAGCTGATTCTAGGAAAGATGGCCCATTAAGCACACTGGGAGAACCCAACTTCTGGTCACCGAATAATTGGAATTTGATTGATTGAAGGAACTTCCTCAGTCTGGTTATTGGAGATACAACTATTCTTCCTTTTCCACAATGTCTTAATAGATAGAATGGCTGATGTAAAATGGTGGTGTCAGCTACATAAAAGGAGAAGGTGAGATTTAAGACATATAATATTAGAAGTAGATGGTTCAATGAATAACTTTAATTATCTTCTAATATGGGTTAGCTTGTGTTATAAAATGTGCAGTATTACATATTATGATCCCTCTAATTGAAAAGAGCCATTTTTATTGTTTTCTCCTGTTCTACTTGAGCCCCTGGTAAGGACAAGCTTCTTTATTCAAATTTTTTTCTTTACTTTCAAATACTAGTTTCTTTTAGAAACACTCTCACAGACACTCAGAAATACCATCATCCCCACTCTCTGGGCATCCCTTAGCCCAAGTAAGTTGACATGTAAATTAATTGTCTTACAAATTTTTAAAGGATTTATTTTGATAATTTGTAGGTAAGCTCTCTGAAAATATAAGTGACAGTTTATCTGAGGGTTTAACCATGACCAACACGGCCTGCCATGAGCACAGGTGGTGTGAGGTAATCTTGCTCTTAAAACTGTTTCAATAATGGGTAGATCGGGCAACTTATTGCAATTTTGCATGTCACCTTTAATCTTGTGCCTGTGTTTCTTTCTCCCTTTCTTTTATATTCAGTCAATCAGAGCCCATTTTGAGCTTCTCTGTTCTACTTTATTTATTGGCATTGTCTGCAAAGAACAACTCACCTCTGTGGTCTTTCAGAGAAATGTTGTGTATCAGCCACCATTCCCCGGACCTTTATTTGTTCTCGAATTGTTTCCTGGTGTGGACCTTACAAAGTAGGAACCAGATCCTTCTTCTGGAGTTTTAGATGAAAGTCGTTCTGTAGCTTTCTCTAGACTCTCATTGCTAGGAATTTGTTTTGGAAGAAGCCTATGCTTTTCTCACTCCATCCCTTGCCTTGACCTGTTTTTCTTTCTTCAGAGCTTGACTTATTAGTATCATTTGGAAGCACCAGGAAGCATTGCTCTGCATATTGGTTAGATGATTCATATCACACAACTCCACAAATTCAGTGTACACAACCACTCTATTTTGGGCCTACCCTGAATAATTTTAATGATTGGTTATATTGGCCTAACTTCTGATTTATAGAAAATCACTACATCCTCACTGCGGAAGCTTGGCCATTTTTTACTTCCATCTTCCTTGACTAGAAACAAATATTAAGGTGGCTCTAAAGAGGAATTAAAGTGTGCAGACTTGCTTTTCTAAGTCTGTCCAGAGGGCCCCTTCAGACTGAGATGTTTACACCGCAATGTCATTGGACTAACTTGTATTTGTTAATCTATGGAGGTAAGTGACAGGCTAGGAAAGGATGGAAATGCAATCAGTATTAGACAATTTTAGGGCCTAGCAAAGTGGATGAAATTATGTTTGTCAGGAGGAGGATGCTGTTTAATTCAGGGGCACAGATACCCACATTCATCTGTGACACAATCAATTTTCTAACGACCGTTGTCTTCCCCGAGATTCCTTTGTTTAGTCTTCTCTCCTTGCTCAAATTCATTCATCATCTACTGTTCTGGAAAAGTGATGTTTCACTCGCCTCATTGAGCACAGGCACAGAGGCACAAGTTGTGTTTCTGTGGTTGCCTGTGCTGATATTATACTTTTATCGAGTATGCTTGGAAGGAAGCATAATGGTTTTATTTGATTCATAGCTATCAAATGCATTAAATCCCATGAGTCTTGGTAAATTATTAAGCAATTATTGATTCTGTTGTGGTGAACATCCTGGTGTATTGACTTTCACCTTACTCAATAGTTTCCAAAGGCACAATAAATCTTGATGTTGAGTAAGACATGTTAGTCTGTGTGTGTGTGTGTGTGTGTGTGTGTGTGTGTGTGTGTGTGTGTGTGTGTACAGACTTAAGCCTCAAACTACGGTATTTATTTTTAACTCCTTTTGAACTTCTTTATGAAGGGCTAGTTTTTCCTAAAAATTCTGCTACTTTTGATCCATTCATTTATGAGTTCTTCTTTTCTTGTTCCAATATTTAATCTCGTTCATTCATTCTGTGATTAAGAATGGAAAGGAAAATTAAGGCTTCAGAGAAAATCTGTTTGCCTTTAATGAGGAGGTAGGGAATTAATCTTTGTGATGAGCTTGTGATTAAAGTATCATTTTCTGTCTCTGCCCATGTCAAATTTTAAGGGAATGAGAAAGTTGAAATTTCTACTCTCCAGACCCCCTGAAAAATACTTCACTACGCCATGGATCAGACCAATACTAAACCTGAAATCACAACTGAGAATCCACCTTACTAAGTCTCAGTATGTTTCCAGTTGTAGAGTACACAGAAATAAACAGAAACCAAACTGACATTTAAGCACAGTTAAATGAGCAACTGTAAGATACAATTTTATGGTACAAGCAAAAACAATAAAACCCTTTATTCTCTCCTTTAGTAGCTTAAATTCTACCAGTCAAAATTTATTACAAATATTACAAAATTTATTACAAATTACAATAATTTTCCATTGGAAAATTTAAAATTTGCCTGAGCAAACAGAATATTAATAAGCTCGCCACTAACCATTCATTAGCCATTTATTATATGCCTGCTTTTTTTGCATTCCTCTTGAGTTAATACTTCACCTGATTTTCTCTGCCATCTTTCATTGTCTCTCTGTATTCCATGTTGCTTTAAGCAGGCTTGTAGTAATCAGTTACTCTATGATCAGCAAGGCAAAAAGAGATAGTGCATATGTCCTCAGTGGGTTTTTCATTCACGTACAGAAATGCATTTTATTTAGAAAATGAGTAGTTTAGTAGCATGGGGAGAAGGTGAAAAAGAACAGACAAATTTGGAGTAAAGCAGCTACGTGAATGTCCATACCCTCTTGCATATGTATATCAGGATGTAGATAGAAAACAATAATTAACCATGAAGCAGTGTTTTAGGGCTGAAGCTCTCAGGGGACTTGAACAGAATTATAGACTTTGAGTAACAACTAGACATTCATATTCCCAGGGGAGAATGTGGTCAAGAAAAGCGAGTTATTGCCAGTTGGGTAAATCAACTTTTCTGAAGAAAATGATCAGTACTTAAGGACAGCCAAATAGTATGGGGAGGGGGCTAGGCAGGAAAAACATTCTTCATGCAAAAGAAAGTTTTGATGTGACAGACTAAATGGAATAACAATAACTTAGTGTACTTTTCAGAGACAGTGATCTTGGAACGCTTTGCCCAATACTCAAGTCCAATGTGGAGAAAATAATAGCTCCCAGCGTGTTGATTTAAAGCTATGAATTTAAAAAAGCGATTTTTATGTTCACATTGATTTTGCCCCTCTACTTTGGAGCAGTGTGCTTCCTTACAAAATGCACCAACCTGATTCTCCAACACTACAGGAGCATGAAAGCAAAGTCATTCCGAGCCTAAATACATGGATTTTCGTGAAACTATACAGTCAAAGTAGCTTTTATTCTTTTGATTTCTAATATAAAGAGAAATTATTTAAAGCACTTCAGGTGGAAGCAAAGCACTTTTCCTGAAACATTCAAGAACAAATGAAAGATTTGCAAATGGCTGCTTTTAAAATTTATTTTCCAAACTGTGTAAAGGTTTGGACTGTATCATATGGGTACAAGGGCGGACCCACCTCTTCCCGCCCAGTATTCTCAGGGATTAGGAAGGAACGTGACATCAAAATGCTTTGCTGGCTTCCTGCTTGACTTGACTTGGATCTTGAAGGACCCAAGACAAAAAGCAGTTCCGGCCTCTCCTGGATCTGGCCCTTCGCTGACGGAATGACCATGGTAGAGGTCTACTTTGTCCAGCTGTGCTGTGTCAGCAAGTGTTCCTGTGGGTACTTGGTACATGAGAGGAAAGTAAGCAAGTGTACATTTCATTCTTCATCTCAATAACTCGTTTTTTCATGGCTGTTGGTTTTATGTTCTGATTTATTATACAAGTGCTATGTTAATTGATTTTATTTTATATTCTCTTGTTAAAAGTGAGGTTTTTAATATGTGTATTGTAAATATGTGTGTTCTTATGATTAAATATTTAGAATTATGTATATTTTATTGTTCAATAAAAACTTGTTCATGTTAAAGGAATTGCAATGATAGTAACAGATGGAGAAAGGTATTGGGTACAGAGACTTTGAGAGCTGCACCAAAGTGATTATAACTTTGGCCTGGAATCCTTGCCTTGAGACCTTTAGAAATAATGTCCCTAGGCCTTCTCCCTGGATGAATTATATACCAGAAAAGGACTTCAACCACCAGAAAGTATACCACAGAACATCATAGTATGGAACAGTACAGACAGACAGACAGACAGACAGACCACGTGGCATGGCGGAAGGAACCTAGTGCTAGATGTCAAGACTTGGGTTTTCTTGTGTGTTCAGTTCAAGTTGTCCAGTTTGGACACTGATGCCCATCTCTGTAAGATGGTGGTGGTGATGGCGGTGGTGATGATGCGAGTTCTGATGACAGAAAGTAATGACCATGAAGCATTTGCTACATCCCAGGTAGTGTTTTGAGTATTTGATAATGTTGTTCTAGTTTAATCTTTGTAACATTCTAATGAAATGAGCGTTATTTTTCTCACTTTACAAATGAGGGAACTAAGAACGCAGAAAGTTTGATGTATTAAGGTCATGTAGCACTGGCAGGATGAGAATCATGCAGCTGGGCTTCAAGGGTCTTGCTCTTTCTCTTGATAGTGGCTGAAGTCTCTTTAAAGTTTAGGATTCTGTTTTAAAGGAAGCACATCTGTGAAGAGAGACAGGAAGCACAATTCTTGAATGATGGATTCCAATGGTTTTAAATCTATTTGATAATTTGACTATGATTGTTTGTTTAAAAATTATCTATCACTCTACCCATCTATCATTTTCCCATCTGTTTAAAATATAAATCTAAAACTCTTTCTGCTTCGCTTGCTTTCAAAATTTTAAGACCTAAGTTGTGTCTGTGATGGTTTATATCTAGAACCTCATGTGCTGAGAGATGTGGCTCTCTGAGGTGGCTGGGTCATTAGTGTGTGGTACTGGACCGTGGGCATGACCTCACAAATTCCTCACCTCCCCTGACCAGTCTTCACCTCCCAAATCCCTGTTAGGTATAAACTCATCAGGGAACTAACCCGCTGCTGAACATCATGCCTAGAAGATCAGTCACCTCCCAGAGTCCCATTATGAGCACACTGGGGTTTGGGGGAAGAACATGTAGATATAAACTGTGACACGCTGTGTAACCTGGTAGTAACTTGTATGCGAATGCTCCATGCCAGAAGTCTCATGTACCTGCCATTCTTTCTTTTGCACCTCAGAGGCGGATATTCCTTTTCACACTGTGGACAAAGGGTCGGTGAGTTATTGAAATAGTCTCACTGGTAGGGAATGGAGAATCCAGAGTCATGTCATGACAGCTGGGTCTGTTTACCGAAAGCTTTAGCTTCCTTTTGGTGCTGGGGTATAGATGTGGTAAAATCAGCTCTTGCAATAATGATTTTCTGTTGGTGTTCTTAGAAGCATACATAGGAGGTCCCTGAAAGGGAGCAAGCAGTTTTGGATTGGTGTGATATACGTACTTCCAATCAACTGTCAACTCTACCTAGAAGCTATTAATAAGGAACTTGAAAATAATCTGAGAAATTTCAGATTTTATTTTTATAGTGATGGTATATGTATATGTACATGTTTCAGTTATATAGTAAAAATTAAATCTAGAAGCTAGAGAAGTTTGGGCTAATTTGTCTAGAAAGAGCATCTAGAAAATAAAAGTTAGTGTTTCCCAAAAGATGTTATGTGAGCTGTGGCTAGAAGGGTGTCCTGCAGTCATGAGCATTTCTTTGAAATTAGCTGAGTAGCATCTTGAAGTCTTATTTTATATCAGTTTGAACCAAGAGCAGAGGGTAAAAGATTTTAACATGTAATATGTAATTGACTACCATATACACAGGAGGACTTTCTAGAGCATTTTCTGGAGGCAGGGAGTACAACTAACCAAGACAACACAGAAAGACTCTCAGTCTGTTCATATTGGAAGATTCCTAGAACCTTGAGGATGTGTCCAGTGTTGTGCCATTCAGTACAGTAGTCACTTGTCACATTTGGCTCTTTCAATTTAAGTTATAAAAGGAACAAATAATTTAAAAATTACTTGTTCCCACAAAGAGCCACAGTTTAATTTTTAAGTAATCACATGTGACTAGTGGACACCATATTGGATAGGGAGGATATAGAATACTGCTATTATCAAAAGAAGTTCTTTTGGGAAAAATTTAGTTACTCTCTTCACTGTGATAAAATACATGACACTTATAACCCTAACAATTGGTTTAGAGTCATACCTTTCATGCTAGAATGTAGGCGATCTAGCTGGTTAGGATCTGAGCATCAATAACTAAAGCAAACACTAGGTTACAGAAAAGAACAGCTGTTGCGGTCTTGATGCTAAATATCCCCGAAAGGCGCACAGGCTGAAGGTTTGGTCTCCAGCCTATGACACCATTGGGAAGTAGCTGAGTCTTCAGGTTGTGGGAAAGCGGAAGGAAGTTGAGTGATTCGGAGAGGATGTTAGGACCTGCCTCTTCCTTTCTCTTTGCTTCCTGACTTCCAGGATGTGAACCATCTTGCTTCGTGCTCTTCTACCTCCCTGATGTACTGTTTTGTCACAGGCCCAAAGCAACCTGCTCAGGTGTTATGGGATGGAACCTTTGAAACTGTGAGTCATAAGTATTTCCTCCTCGAAGTTGATCTTATTAGGCATTAATGTTACTGTAATGGAAGTCTGACTAAAAAAACAATAAGGACATTCTCAGAGGATTTCTTTATCCTCCCTAATTGTTATGCAAAGCCTAGTAGATTGTTTGGGAGAACAAGGTGATAGGAACCAGGTGTGGTGGCTCATGCCTGTAAGCCCAGCCCTCGGGGGGGCAGAGGCAGGAGGATTGCTGTGAGTCCGTGAGTTCGAGTCTTGCCTGGGTTACATAGTGAGCTCCGGACCAGCCTGAACTACAAAGCAAAGGCCTGTCTCAAAAAACTTAAAAAAAAAAGCGATCAGAAATTCATGTTTCTTACCCAAGTGTCCATCAACTGGAGACTGGATAAAAAAGCTGTGGTTCTTCTACAGAATGGAGTACTACTCTGCCATAAAATATGATAAGTTTGAATCATTTCTACTTAAATGGACATACCTTGAGGATATCCTCATAAGTGAAATAAATAGGTCACAGATAGGTACATATCGCATCTTTTCTCTGGTATGAGAAAATGAA
>PVIR01013661.1:0-41878 GCA_004026965.1 Petromus typicus
GGTATTAGTACACATGGGTAAGTGGCATACACAACAAGTTGGCACCAATCATTAAACTTCCTACCTCACCTCAAAACTGTCCCTTTGGTGTAGAGTTGCCCTTTAGCTGAATATACACGGGTCTGAGATAATTAAGTGTTTTTATTATGTGCTTACATTGGGTGTAGCTGAATTCTGTTTTGTCATTTTGAGAGCAATTTCTTTCACTCCTTCATCACCGAGAATTCCACATGGTGTCATTAGCCCAGCACCCCATTCCATTTTCCTTTTCTACTAGAAAGGGCATCTGATAAATACCAAAGTCCTACAGCAATTGTGAAGTAAACAGCGTGCTGGAGAAATACCAAGACAGTGAAATCCGATAAAAGCAGGAGAAAGTTATTAGTGGGAGCCAGACAAGGCTCCTTAGGGGCGGACTGTTTAAGGAGGAGCCTCTTCCTCCCTTCTTCTTACTGTGCCTTCAGATCTGTGACATGGAGGTTTTGATGAAGGAGTGGAGTAACACATATCTAGAGACACTTCCTTCCTTTCTTCCGTCCGTCCGTCTGTCCGTTCATCTGTCCTTCTTTCCTCATTTCTCCCTCCCTCCTTCCTTCCTCCCTTCCTCCTCTCTCCCCAGTCCTTCCCTTCTCCTCTCTTCTTCCTCTTCTCTCTCCCGTTTTGTGAGATTTGTGAGTGTGAGAGTGGTCGGCAGGGTCTGTTTTCCTTTTCTGAGGGACACGTGTCTGCTTTTAGTGCACTCTGCGTCTCAGCCTTTTGTGAGCCCCGGACTCACTGGTCAGAGAAGAGAAACCCCTACTTCACTTGTTCTCCCATTCCTCCTCCCTCTTCCTCCTTTATCTTGCCCCTGCCCGGTCCTTCCCTCCTTCCTTTTCACCTCGTAAGAGGACCTCTGTGTCATTTATTCCCTCTCTCTTGGGATGAGCTGGGCATGACTTCTGCTTCCAAAAATTCATTGGCTCAGGGAAGGGTCGAGAAAAGTATAACTAAGAAAATGTTTCAGGTTCAAAGGAGAAAAGCATAGCAGGCCCTCTCCTATTATTATTGTTGTTGTTGTTGCTATTATTTTAGTTTTCCAAGCCAGGTCAGCGGATGAGGAAAGAGAGCAAGACTTGGAGAGTTCGGGATGAAGAAGCAGCTTCTACTGTCTGTGTAAGTCCTGAGCAGTGGGGCATGGCAGACGCAGCCCGTGAGCAACTTCGGAGCTGCAGGCCTGGTTTGTCCAGGTCCCCATTCAGCACTCAGATCCACCAGCTCCTCTCCTCGCTCAGCCCCGACAGCCCGATGCCACTGTAGAGGATGATTCGGGTGCATTGTCCAAGCAGTGGGTTAACAGTAGAGGAAGTTGACATTTTTAGAATCACACTCTGACATTCTTCGTGAATATTGGTACCATTGAAAATGGCAAGGGTAAACACATATTTCTTGTAAATACCAACGTAGATATGAGTTTTGAAAAATGAATGGCTTCCTATTCTTAATAAATGTGTGCTTTTAGACTTTATTTTGGGGGACTTGTCTTTATTTTTCCTTTTGTGCATTTCTGGGAAGAAAAGATATTGATGCTAATATTACAAGTTCTGTCTCCATTTAAGGGAAGTTATCACACAGTCATTAGATAACAACTATGAAATAAAAAAGGAGTATGTTTGAAATTGAAATGTTTTTTTTCAGCACATTGTTATTGTGGTTGAATTTTGTCTTTCTCAAATTCTTGTGTTGATTCACTAACCCTAACTCCAAGTACCACCGAAAGGAACTGTTTATCAATATAAGGTCTTTAAACAGGTGAGTAGGTTAAAATAAAGGAGCATGGGTGATCCTGCATCCAACCTGTCTTTGTGAGAAGAGGAAATTTAAGCCAGATGTGGTGGTGTGTGATTGCAATCCCAAAACTCTGTAAAGTTGATGTAGGAGAGGCACAAGTTAGAGCTCAGTCTAGAAAACCGAAGTGGCCTAGTGAGACTCTGTGCTAACTGTCTCAGGATATAGTTATCAGTAAATCCCTGGTTTCAATCTCAAGAAATGAACAAAGGACGTTTGCACATATATGCACCCGCAGTGCTAGCATACAGGTGAAAATCCATAGGCCGTACAGCCATAAGACCGCCATTAGCAAGCCAAGGAAAAAGACCTCAGGAGAAATCAGTCCTGGTTACATCCTGATGTTGGATTTTCTATCTTCCAAAACTGTAAGGGACATGAATATGGCCCACATATTATTTTATTTGCCACTTCCAATCCACATCTCTTTCCCACACTGTGCGCTTGTCTCCCTCACAGTTTTGGTAAGCCCACAAGTTAGCCATCACCAAAATGAGGGAAAATATCAGTGGGGGAGCTTCTTTGAAAAGAGAGAAAGATCCAAGGATGAAACAGCAGAAGAGTCTAAGACAGCCGACAAAAAAGCTGCGTTTAAAAGAAAGTACCAAGCGGTGTAGCGTGATGTACACGCCCTGTATTCATCCCGCTGAGCCCTGAGGTCTGTGAAAAATGATCTCTTACAAAACTGGTTCCCACGAGAACTACGAGAGTGGGGACCATTATGCTAGTAAATTTATCTCCTTTTAATAGTGAGAAAAATAGAAGAGCCAATGACCTTCAACTTTGTTTCTGTAAAAATATGTTGCTCTGATTCAACTTACCCTTTACAGTGAATATATTCCAAGAATGACCACCTCAGAAATACTACGTATATAGTCTAGGAAGAAATCATTAAGCCCAATGTGGTGTCACAGAGCTGTAATCCCAGTACCCTGGGAGGCTGAGGCAGAGCCATTATGGCTAAAGGATATCTCGAACAAAACTGCTTACCTCATGGTAAAAAGGAAGTAGGGCAAGGGGAATGAGCAGGAATGAGATGTACTCCTGCAGGCCAGACTTCCAGTGCCTCACCCCCAAGTGGACCCCACTTCCTAACAGCACAATTAGCTCTCAGCATCAGTGTATTGCCCACAATTCTTTCAATTAATGGCAAAAGGTAGCTGAACTCCAGAAAAAAATCTGAAGGTAGAGCTGCCGAGATTTATTAACAAATCATACCTAACAGGAAGTGAATCAAGGATGACATTACGTTTCTTGGCCAGAAATTGCCACTAAGATGAGGAAGAGTACAGGAGGCGCTGGATTTGGGGAACAATTACTTTGTTATGTCTAAATGGAGATATTAACTGGAGAGTTTCATATGGAGATCTAGGCCTGGACAGAGAAGTTTAGGAGTCATTGCTTCAGAGATACTAGTCAAAGCCCGGAGATTGGGAACATCACTTAAGAGCACATGTAGATTAAGACGAACAGAGAGAGGACTGACGCAGCCACAAACCAAGAAATGCCTGGAACCACTCAAAGTTGGAGGATGTCAGGAGTCGAATCTTCTCTCCAGCTTTAGGAGGGAGTAGGACACTATGAACACTTTCACTTTAGACTTCTAACCTCCAGAACTGTGAGATTAAATACATCTCTGTTATTTCAAGTGGTTGAATTTATGGTAATTTTTATAGCAGCCATGAAAGCTAATATACTGTGCAGATCGACTTAAGACCATTCAATGCTGACTACTCTTTGAACTTCTAATTTTTAATTGATATATAATAACTGCTCACATTATGAGGTACAGTGTGAGAATTTGAAATATGTGAGTAATGTATAGTAATTGAGTCATGGTAATCAACATTACCATCCCTTCCAACATTTATCATTTCTTGGCAGGGAGACTATTTTAAATCCTTTCTTCTAACTACAATGTCTTTTAACAGTCATCACACTATGCTTTGAATGGTAGAATTTATTCCTAATGCCCAGTTATAATTTTATTCCTGTTAACTGCCCTTCCTAACAATTGCCAATATTGGCTACTTTTTAAATTACTTGATATTTTTTATCTTTGTAAAGATTTTTTATTCAGTACTGCTGATAGTAATTTCTGGCTCTCTGACTAGATTTTGTAAACACAGTACTTGTATAACACACTAAATTGTTGCTTTTTGTTTATTATATTTTATTCTGAATATAAAAGGATCAGTCAGAACATTACAGTATATATTGTAATAAACTGTTTTCTCAATTAACTAGTTATTGTATAGTGATTATGACTAATTGTGAGATCACTCAGGAAAGCAAGGAACCCATTAGTTAATAATCAAAACAAAGAATCATCAGTCATGTTGACTGGTGCTTTGCTTCATGTAGAATAACAGGCATCCCACAAGCTATCAACAGGAAATAAGATGGCAATTTGATGTATTCCTTTGGTGGTAGCTGCTTCTTAAATATACAATATTATGTTGCCTCACTCTATTGCCATGACCATAATTCTACTTTATTACATCCTAAGCAATTCACTCTAGGCTTACATTTAGTGCACCTTTAATTTCAAGGTTACACATTTAATTTCTCAGATTCCTTTAGATCAATATTCTCATCCTCATTCAGAATCATTCTTCCTTTTACACTTTTGGAGACCAATTTAGAGTCCCATTAGAGATCTCACACTACATGAACTTGGGGTGGGGGGAAGCAAGCGGTCCCCGACCTAATGAAAACAAATGGACAGGGAGGTTTTTATCTTTCAGAAAGTTCTGAGTGAGGACAGCACTGCAAGTATGGTTAAGGACAGGCTCTGTGGTCTGGTTGTACTTAACCAATCAGAGTATTCAGATACGTTTGTTCTTTGAAGACGGATAATAATGTTGATGTCATCCCCAAGATGGTTGCACATTCAAATGCTCTTTTTGAAGTTTCAAAGACATTTGTATGTGTTCAGGAGGAATAGTCTTCAAGGTGGTGGAAAATACACCAGTTGAGCTGGAATTACTGCTCTTATCTCTCAGAGGATATCAGGATGGGAAACGTTATGGATTATGGATAGTTCTGCAGATGCTAAAAGTATTTTTTTCTCAATAAATGTGTATTGCCCATTAAACAATCAATTATGCAAAGTAAACATTACTCTTCTTCCGGTATTAGTCAATGTTCAGTTTGATTTGTGAAACATCATTGGCCTTTATTAATGTCTAAGGCTGTGCTAGCAGCTGTGGGAGATTAAGAATAGAAGGACCCTTGGCTTTTGCTTGAGCTGAGCTTTCCGTTGCTTGGCTCAGGCTGTGCAAGTGGTGGTAGATCACAGAAAAGGAAGCTACATCCAGCAATCAGTTTTTCTAGTAACAAAGTGAGAAGCCCATTCTTATCCCTTCCTATAGAGGATCTTTCCTGATTCTTCAATCTAGGGGTTGACCCTTTTTCTCTTTTGATAACACAAAATCCATTATATGTTTAGAGAAGTTTATTTAATATAACCATTAAGCCAAAAGTGTGATCGGTTATTAAGAAGCTAAAAATAGAACTACCATATGATCCAGCGATTCCACTAATGGGAAGTGAAACCAACTCCTTAAATAGACTGGACTTCCATGTTTAGTTCAGCATGATTCACAGTAGTATGGATAGAGAATCAACCTAAATGCCCCTAAACAGATAAAGAGAAGGCTATCTATACACATAATGGAACACTATTCAGCCATAAAAAGCATAGATTCTAGTCAGTTGTCCCAACACAGATGGGTCTGGAGAATATCATGTTCAGTGAAATGTGTGACTCATGGAAAGGCAAATATGATCTCATTCATAAACTGAATATTAAACAGCTGGTTTTATTGACATTATGGGACAATAGTAGATACTAGAAACTAGGGAGATACAGCATGACAAGGTAATTTAATTAATGACAATGCATTTTATATCCCAAAGTAAATAGGAAGTAAGATTGTTAATGTACCTATCATTAAGAAAGGACAAAAATTTAAGGTGAAGGATATGATTATTCTGAATTGCTCCTGGCTCAATAGATACATGAAATCAAAACATCACACTATACCTCATGATACACACAGATATTGTGTGCCAACCAACCAACACATATCTTGCACTCAAAACCTATCCCTTCCTTGGAGACAGAGTCAATATTGATTAAAATGGCCCCTCTGCTGGGACCTCAGCTCAGTAATTTGGACAAAGTACGTTGCGCCCATAAATGCTCATGCAGTTGGACTGATTCCCTTCCCTGGGCCATGGCACTGTGCTCCCTGAAGGAGTCAGTCTGACAAGATCCAGTTGTCCTTGAGAAAGGAGGAAGAAGGTCAGTGGTTGCTGAAGGCTGGAGTGAGGCCACCTCACTCCCCACCGCCACTGTCCCTGCAGTGATTGCTTTCTCTCTCCAGCACTATGGCAGTCTCCATGATCCTCTCCAATGCTCATTTTTCATCAGGCTGCCAGGACCTTTGAGTCTTGGAGGAAGAGCTCATCTTCTATTCAAGTGCGGATTTCAGGCGAGAGCCAGGAATGTTGCCAAAGGATGCAGGCCACGCTTCTATTCTTATGAAGGTCTGAGATAGCTTTTCTGCCTCTTGAGAGCAGTTACATTTTTAGCTTATAGCACCTCATCTAAATGATACATATACATGCTAAAGGGCTTGTGGCTGATCCTTTGATATCTACTTATTAATTAAATGTACGGAGTGTGCCACCTTCACCACCTGTAATTCTGAGGTAACTGCGTTATGGGTTTCACACCAATTTTCTAGTTTGCTTTCTCTCTGCTAAGGTTGTTTCTCCAGCTGAAATTTCTTCTTGCTGAGAAGGAAATACTGTCATTAAAGACAGAACTGACATTAGAAGCCAGAGTCGATGGAACTTCACAGCTCCAACTGTGCGTGTTTACCAAGGCATGTCAGCCTTGAGACGCTAGGACAAGGGGGTGCTCTGGCCAGATGTGGGGGAGACCCTGCCCAGGGTCACCCCTGGGAACTCACACTACACAGTGAGAAGTGTACGTCTCCTGCAGTTCATGCAGTAAGGAAAGAAGTTTGACTTTGTTTAAGTCAATGTATTCCTCAGTCACTTGCTTGGTCAGAGGACCATTTCCCTTGTAACTGCGACATGCAGTAGAGTTGTAGTCTTGATAATGACACTGTGAAAAAGTTGGATCCAGATACTTGCTAACAGTGGAACTGACTATAATAGTTTTCTGTCTTCAATATTATTTTTGTGCTGCTTTAGGAAAAACTCAACAGGTTTTTGATCCCTCCTAACCATGACTCTGGATTGTAAGAAATTGATCAGAGATAGACGCTATCAAATTTGTCTCATTTTCCCACCTAAATATACAACCGACACATGAAGATGGTCTGTCTTTCTATGCAAAAGTGCATCCACCAAAGTCACTCAGATCTCAAAAACATGCTTCAAGAAGGCTTACAGGTCATCAGCATGTGATGCAAGCATTTACAAGTGCAGTTTTTGGGTGTTATTTTTTCTTCCTATTCTTTCTTAATACTTATTATTTATTCAGTATTTCTGTATATTTCCAAGTGCTCTAGGATTTGTAAGTTAACAAAAATCCTTTTTTTTTTTAAGGTTTTTTTGAGACAGGGTCTCGCTTTGTGGTTCAGGCTGGCCCTGAGCTCAGCCTCCAACTCACATCACAGCAATCCTCCTGCCTCTGCCTCCCAAGTGCTGGGATTACAAGCGTGAGCCACCATGCCCAGCACTGTGGTATGCGGTACTGATTGCTGCTGGGGTGAGTCTCCATGCCCAGTATTGTTATGTGGATACCGGGATTGAACCAGGGTTCTTGCGCTTGCAAGACAGGCGCTGGAATCACTGAGCTAGATCCCTGGCCCAACAAAAATCCTTTAAAAAATATTTCATTTGCTGTTTTAATTGCTGCAACTGGCATTTGAGGAGACAAAAGATTCAGAACATCTCAGAAGGACACAGAACATTAACTGTGAAAACGTGCTTCCCTTAGAAATCTCCAAGGGAAAGTTTACGTTCACCCTGCTCGATCAGTTAGCCCAGGGCCTCGAAGGTGTTTGAGTTGAGCAAAGCCTTGAAGGTTGCCCACAGTTACACACTAACATGCAGAACTATGTACTAGAATGAGAGTCTGTGTTACACGATTAGTAAATAAACTTGTTGCAATGTGTTTTTCAAGAAAAAGGTCTTTGTAAAGCAGTGAGGTCCCAGAGGAGGGGAGATGGCATGCAGGACTTTGGAAGGCTCAAATTGACGAGACTGAGGCACAGTGGACAGTCACATCGTGGAGGGATCTGGGTATGCAACCAAACACAGGAATGTCTGGAAATGTTTTTCTGCTCCTTCATAGACATTTAAAAATGTGTCGCACACTGAACTTGCACAGTGGGCACTACTGTGTGGTATGTGTGTATTTTTTATTTGAAATAATTCTACAGACACACAAATTAAAATGAGGAAGGAACTGAAGGAAAAGATGACAAAACTAACATGAAGACGTCGTCATGTCAGTAGGAAGGCGTCAGCGTAAAAAGTTTGGTAAATTTCCTTCCCTACATGTTCCTGCATTTGCTTTGAAATGACATAACGGAAATAATACAAACTTATTTTCTTCTGTCATTTTTATATAGCATTAAACCACAGGTGTCTTTCCCTGAAAACTGCCCAAGTTTTTAACAGTTTTCTAATACTGCTTTCTCTGGATGTGTCGTGGTTTGCTTAACCACCCTACTCTTTCAGTGAGACATTATTCTTCATTCTTATAAATCCTACTCTGATTGACATGGGGTACTTTGCCTGGTTTCACTGGAGAAAGACACATTCCTTGAAATGTAATTATTGGGTCATCAGGGGTTAACGGGTTAGACTTTTGTCATTTAATGCTAACCTGATGTGCAGAATCAAAGGCTGAACATTCAAAATTTGCACCCATTACATGGAAAAGGCCAAGCCAAGTGTAAATTATCTCAGTCTATGATTTGCATTTTAATTTACCTCCTTTGGGTACTAGTTATTTTAATTTTAAAGACTTAACTCCAGTCTTCATGTCTGTAGATTTAAATTACTTGTTTCAGTCTTCTGCCTTTTAAAAATATCTTGAGAAAACATTTTTGCTGATAGTCTACTTTCTCACGCTAAAGGTTTTTTTTTTTTAGGTGTTTTGAGACAGGGTCTTGCTTTGTAGTTCAGGCAGGCCCTGAGCTCAGCCTCAAACTCACATCACAGCAATCCTCCTGCCTCTGCCTCCCCAGTGCTGGGATTACAGGTGTGAGCCACCATGCCCGGTACTGTGGTATGTGGTACTGGTTGCTGCTGGGGGTGAGTCTCTACACCCCGTATAGTATGTGGTAACTGGGGATTGAACCCGGGTCCTTGCAATTGCAAGACAGGCACCAAAACCACTGAGCTAACTCCCCTGCCCAACCCTAAAGGTTTTAAACTTTTGACTTTCTTTATTGCCAATATTTTTTTATTTTGATATTTAGCTCTTCATATCGATGAGATTCTTAGGCTGACCAATGCTTACACTTCCATTACGTCAAACATATTGATCTTATTTCTCTGAAACAGGCATTCGTAGTAGTTGATAACAATTCAGGCTTGGTCCTTTCTGAATGAATGGGTTACATGCCCCTAACTCGGAGGGGAAGGGCTTGGGGATGAGTGATCAGTCCTGCCCAGTGACTGTGGACGGATGTCTTCTCTGCACGGTGGGCAGCAGGCATAGCCAGGAGAAAATCCCCAGAGCCGTCTCCATTTCCTCCGTCCGGGACTGGCCACTGCGCAGGTACAGCCGTTCTGCCAGCCTGGACTTTGAGCAGTGTGCAGTGGGGTCCCGAAGGCCTGGTTGCGGCCTCTTCTGTCGCAGGACACATCCTTGTTGTTGGAAGTCTCGCTTGAGGGAGAGATCTTTTGTTACGTCAACAGAATCTAGAGTCCTGGCAATATTGGAATATTTACAATTAAACATTCTGCTCCCCCCACAGAACTGATAAATACAAAATTGCTATTAGAAATTTTACAATACCTTGTTTTTGTGATTTAGTTACATGATTCATTTGAAATTTCTCTTGGTATGTGACAGTAGGGGAAAAGCTGCAATAGTCATTTTGCTATTTGTCCTATTAGAAATATGTGTATATACATTCATGTGTATAATTTCCTACTAAAGTGGTAAACACCTGTTATAAATTAAATCATTATATAATTTAACATCTAGACTCTTCTGTTCTGCCATCTTAATACTGGTTTTTATTTTTGTTAGGTAAGTAACCCTTCCTAGAGTATACGAGGACTGTATACTCTATTTTCTTAAAATGATTTGCCTATTTATTAATTGGAATTTTATGGAGAATATAAATTACTCTGAAATATTGAAAAGTAACATTCCTAAGTGAGAACATGGTGTGTTTGTGTGTGTGAATGTAGTTTTGATTATCTTTTTGAGACAGGGTCTCACTGTGTAGTTCAGGCTGGCCTCAAACCCAGGGCCCAGCTCCTGCCTCAGCCTAAGCTCTCTCCCCACGGCTGGGATTGCAAATGTGTGTCGCCACGCGTGGTGAAACATTTACATTGAGATAAATACTTATTGTTCTTACTTTATAGTGTTCAAAAATAAATTACACATTAATATCTTTTCCTATACATGTAAAAAATTATTTTCCAGTTTGATCTTTCATAATCTTCTTTATTATTATTGGTTTTGTGTATATATTTATATCGATTTGCTTCCTATGGTCTTAGTAAATACTTCAAATTCCTGCTTATTTTTGTTTTCTCATAATGTAGCCACGTTGAAATATCCCATCATTTTTGCTTTGCTTATTTCACTGACTAGATGTTTCAGAGTAAAGAAAATTAGAGTAAGCCTTCTTATTTCATTTCTAATTTAAATGGAAATGGCTCCTCTATTAAACTATTACATATCTTTCGGAGGTCGGGTTGAAATAGTTGTTATATTATTAATTTAGATAATTCAAGAAATGCAAATTAAAATACATATAATTTATATTCATATCTCAAACAACATGCATTGGATTTTATTAAATGTTCTTTAGAGTTCAATTTCCCCTTCTAATGAGATATTTTACATGCATACATTTCTTTACAGTAACTCATTCTTCCAAGTCTGGATGAATTATATTTAATCACTGAAGATTTTTCTGTCAATATGCTGCTAAATTTGATTTGTTGATATTCTATATAGTGCTTTGCATCTTTATTAATAAATGTAATGGATACAAACTTTCTTTTTTGTTGGTTTTACCTTGTCAATACAGTAAAAACAATGAAATCCTGTCATTGTCGGACTTTTTTACCTGTATTACCTTTTGCTATTAAAGTTGAATAAAATCAGTAAAACATCAGGGATGGCATTCTAATGATTTCTATCTCTTGCAAAAATATAGAAATTTCTTTAATCTTTACAAAACTCATAAGTGAAACTATGTAGCACTGAATGCTTTTATAGTTGATGACTTTTTAAACTTTTCCTTTAATGACTCTTATACTTGACTGACTTCAGCAAATTGTTTTAGACCATTTTGTTGAAAACTATTTCACTTTTCAATATTCATCTTGTTAAGATTTTAATTATTTTCATTTATTTAAATATTTTATATAATAATATGGTCCTTTACATTCTTATGCGTCTCTCATTTCAAGTTTTATTTACATGCTCCTCTTTCTTTTCACTAGATTTGTCCTTCCCTCCCCTCCTCCCCGCTTCTTTCTTTTCCTCCCCTTCACTTTCCTCTCCTTTCCCAGTGCTGAGGGTTGAATTTCCGTCCTCATACATGCTAAGCAAGCACTGTAGCACTGAACTGTACTTTCCGACAATACTATTTTTAAGTTGACACATTCATTGCACATATTTTTGGATACAATCCGGTAATTCACTACACGTGAACAAGATGTGATGATCAACTGGGACAATTAGAATCTCTATCTCCTTAAACAGTTATTGTATCCTTCTTCTGGGAAGTGTCAAACTACTTGTTCTTTGTGAAATATGTAGTAAATTGTGAACTCTAGTGACTTTACTGCACCTTACAATACTAGAACTTATTTCTCCCATGTTCCTGCAGTTTGGTGCCAGTTATCTAGCCTCCTTCTCGCCTGCCCTTCCGTTACCCTTCCTAGGCACTCGTGACTGGTGTTGTACCTGCCACTTCTATGAAATCAAATGTTTTAGCTTCCACAATTTTTCTGGGCCTGGCTTATTTAACTTTATATAATATCCTCCAGTTTTCTGCATGTTGCCACAAATGACAGGATTTCATTGTTTTTAATGGCTGAATAATAGGGTGCATTGTGTAGACAGCCCATATTTTCTGGATCCGCTCATCTAGTAATGGCCGCCACTGGCGGTTCCGTGTTCTGCCTTTATGAGCAGGGCCGCAGACAACCCCGGGAAATGCAGATGTCTTTCATCGTGTTGACACCATTCCTTCTGACTCACACTCGTCCTGGGATACCTGGACGAGTGGGAGCATTGTCTCCGGGTGTTTTTGTAGAGGAGCTTTCATATCGTTTCCTATGATAGCTATATGAATTTACACTCTCACCAATAGGTATAAATTACTTTTATCTGCCGGATGTCTAGCATAGCGCTTGATTTCGGTCTTTGTGATTTTAAGTATCCTAAGTGGGGTTAGATGATGTCTCATTGTAGTTTTGATTTTTATATTATTTACTAACAAAGTTGATCGTTTTTAATTTATTCATGGCTCATTTTAATATATTTTTTGAGAAATCATTTGCCCATCTTTAAGTTGACCGATTTGCTTTTTCCTGTTGAGTATTTGGGTTCCTTGTGTGAGCTCAATATCTGTCTCTTGTTGGATGCATAGTTTGTACATACTAGTTTACATTCCGAGGATTTTATCTTTGTTGGTTAT
Organism: Petromus typicus; assembly: GCA_004026965.1. Lineage (NCBI taxonomy): Eukaryota > Metazoa > Chordata > Mammalia > Rodentia > Petromuridae > Petromus > Petromus typicus. The sequence continues at coordinate 12,711 of PVIR01013661.1, forward strand.
TTTTCTATATAAAAGCTTCTACATTTTATATAATTTTACTGATCTGTTTTTGTTTTTATCGCCTGGGGTACTTAGGATCTTGTCCAAAATAATCATCACCTCTGTCCATGTGGTTGAATTGCTTCTCTGTCTTCTCTCAGTAGTTTCATGTCATATGTTTAAGTCTGAGTTATTGTGAGTGGATTTTTAAAATTTGGTGGAAAAGGTTCAGTCTTCTTTTTCTGCAGGTAGACATTCTATTTTCCTAGCTCCCCTGATTGAAGAGACTGTTCTTTCTTCAAGTGTTCAACGTATCTAATGCTTTGAGTATTTTTCTAGATCAGTTGGATGAAGAATTTAAATTTATCTCCACATTCTCTAATCTCTTCCATTGAGCTTTGTGTCAGTTTGTCACACCTTTCGTGTTTCCTTGTCTTCTCTTCTCCTTTATCATTACCATTACCATTTTTATGCAGTTCTAAGAACAATACATTCTTGGATTAAAGTAAGTTTTATTTATTCTTCAAATATGTGTCATTATTTATGTGTATTTAATATTTCTCAGTGTAGTTCTATGTGAATTAAATGGTTAAGCTATTTTATCATTATATCCATAAAAGTTCTTAAAAGGTAGTATGTCAAGCGCATTAAATTTTGCATTCTTTTGCCAAGCAAAGCATGAAAAATATCCAGTAAAAGAAAACTGTAGCTCCTCTCCTCAAAATAAATGTCAAATAATCAGTTAACATTTTTGAGAAATTAGCAGAAAATGTTTTTAATTTGATTTTTGTGAATCTATCCCTATGTCCAATCTATACTGCCAGTCATTTTTATTGATGTAGTTTGTAAATGTGTTTCTATTTTGAAAGTTTATGAAGTATTAAATTAGCAGTTTTACTTTACACAGTCATGAGAGTATTTTAGACATTTTGAATAGGTACTGACATTTTCTTTTTTTTATGTGTGTAGTACTCAGAAGGAGTCCATCTTTTATAGATTTTTTAAAAACCCATGCAATTAATTCTGCACTGATTCAAAAGTTAGAAATATTTTTAAATTTTGAAAGTTTGAAGAAATGTTTAATTTTCTTCATTAAAAGAAAACAGTTACATTACTTTATTGAAAATAAAGAAAGGAAGAAAAAATAATAATCATTTAAGTTTCTACCACTCAGAGCTAACATTCTTTTTTTTTAGGTTTTTTGAGACAGGGTCTCGCTTTGTGGTTCAGGCTGCCCCTGAGCTCAGCCTCCAACTCACATCACAGCAATCCTCCTGCCTCTGCCTCCCGAGTGCTGGGATGACAGGTGTGAGCCACCACACCCGGCACTGTGGTATGTGGTACTGGTTGCTGCTGGGCGTGAGTCTCCACACCCAGTATGGTATGTGGATACCGGAGATCGAACCCAGGTCCTTGTGCTTGTAGACAGGCGCCAGAACCACTGAGCTAACTCCTCGGCCCCAGAGCTAACATTCTTAAGACTTAGTTAACATTATTCAAGCTATTTTCCTGCAGTGTTTTATTTTATTTGCTCTAAGTGGATATGCTTGAAACATATTGTGTATAAAGTGTTGAAATTTTGTATTTTTAAACCTTTACTATTTCAGTCATGTATAATATTTCAACTTGAAAAACAAAAGTTAGTGTAGATAACTTTATTGTTAGGCATTATTTTATTTTCAGTTCATCATGGTAGAACAATGGTTTGATAAAGTTGTCCTGTAGAGTCTAATGGAACTGAGCTCCTCGTGGTTCTTCCCAGGCTGCAGCTATGTCATGGCTTTCATGCCTCAAAATTCATGAATAAATTCCTCATTTAGGTTCAACTGACTGGATTTGGATTTTTGTTAAATAGAACTACAATTCTAAATAATATTTTAGTTTTGTAACTTTTCCATTGTTGTAATGCTTATAAAGTGCTTCCCTATTTTAAGATCAAATGATGCTTAATACTTTTTGTTTCTTAAATAAGAACTCTAATACAGGTAGAATTTATTTCCAAGTTCATTGGAAACAAATATATTTTTTAAAATGACAATGAAAGCATTAATAAATGTGATAAAATAAAATAAATATTAATTTTAGAATTTTGATTAATGAATAGTAAGTCTTGATGAGGAGGTAAGATTCAGGATAATAAAGCATTATGGAGTTTTGAATGTGCACAGAGGAGTGTATTCTAGCACAGCATAAGAAAAGACTTGGAAATTTGGAACATGCTGGCCAATTTAGGGCAGATATTCCTGGAAGAACAGCTACATTTTTCTTTCCTTTTTTTTCCCCGCCAGATGTACAGCCTTCAGCATAGCTGTATGCCTCTTCATCTGTCTTACACTGATTTATTTAAGCTTCTCTTTCTTAACTTCAATCCCAAACTGCCTTTATCTTTCATCCATAAGAAGTGTACAGAAGTGTATAGCATAGAAAGTGCTAAACTGATGCTTGTGAAATCGATGAACATGTAAATGTGGCTTTTCACTGACAAGAAGCAATGAAAAGACATCACAGAGATTTGTTTAGAATATTAACACAACTTAATGTGTTTTGCTTTAAACAGGTTGTTTTGCTGTTATGATTCCACAGTACATATTTCGAACATCACTCACTTCTTGCTAACGTTTTGTGGTTGTTTTCAGACAAAGGAGGTAGATAGTCTTTACCTATTTTTTTCCCATGGTTGTCTTTGGTGCATCAAAAGTCCATTGTTACTCATAGAGTCAATGTATTAACTAAGAGTAATGATTGTCTTCATATCAATGATTTCTATAAATCACAAACAAAGTAACTAGAAAACATGGCAAGAATAGTAACTGACTGTGTTCGCAATGAGGAGGGCAAGTAGGGTGATCGTTCAGTTTGATTTGCCAGAGACTGAAAAGAGTTCTGAAATGGGGGAGTTACAGCAATGCAGAAATTTTAAATTCTTAGGATTTCAACCCTTAGGAATTCTCACAGGCCCTTATTTTGTTCACATTTACCCAGAAAGAGGCAGATCTGCAACCCTTTCCAAAGAGTGATAAACTCAGGGTAAGCCACTGCGATATGGATCCTGTTACATCCCCTCTGTTAGCCTTAAATATACATCCTGTTTGCCTCAAAGTTCACAATCTATAACTTGTTAGGTTCTCTCTGTTGGCCTTAAGGTAATGTAAAAATTAAAAAGCTTTGCAGGTAAGGTCATTGCCAGGTCTGGGAAAGGAACTGAAATCTCAGCTGGAAAAGTTACCTCTAGCTGTAAATACACTTTTTATAGCTTTGATTCTAATTTTCCCTGGGATTCTTTATAAGTAAATCAATCTCTTGGTCCTTCAATTTTGTAACTTATCAAATGGAAATAACACTAAATGACCACAATCAGAGTTATAATAGCACTGAATGATTGAAATGCTTTCTGTCCATTGTACCAGTTTTTCCCAACATCTAATCTTCTCAGATGAAGAAATTTATTCTGATAGTTCATTATGTTCACTGGAATTCATCATTCCACTCCTTGTAGGACAATGGTCAGTGACTTGTAATTTGATACTGCATGAACTCCTACGTATTCCTGGGAACCAAAAAGCACTGACAGCCTTGTCTCCTAGAAGTTCAGCAGTTCCTGCTTCACACAACCTAGTGCAAGTTTGGTTAAAATGTGTGTGTGTATGTGTGTGTGTGTGTGTGTGTGTGTGTGTGTACACACTGGCTCGTGCTGAGGGCCATATTTGCCTTCAGTTTCATAACACAGGAAAACTTAGTATAGTCTGATTAATTAGCAGTGGTCCCCCAAACTCCCACAATCAACTACTGGAAGTCATCCTAAAGTGGGAAAGGGCTCCTCTCACTCTAAATACACTTAAATGAGGAAGGAGGAAGCCGTCTGCCTCTGAAGCCAGGGCTGGGACTAGAGGGAAACAAGTGAGGTTTTCATCTTCCATGCCCAATTTCAGGGTATAGCAAAATCAGTAATCAAATAGGTACAATGTGATATCCTATTAAAAAGAAGAATTAACACAAAATGCATGATGAACACGTCTAAATTATGAATAGTCATAATTTATAGTTAATTTATAAATAAATTATGAATAGACACCACTGTTAGATGACTCATGTGATGTTCCTCTCTGTTTTCTGACCCTGACCAGAACTAAAAAGACTTGGGGAGGTGGAGACCAGCACAACATCAGAATGATGTCACCGGCTTATGATACAGAGTTGAGCACATTAAATGTAGTGTTGCTAAGTCTATGGGAATGCTGAAAAGTTAATTTTTTTTCAGTGTGCTAACTTTCTTCTGAAGAGGACCTTAGGAACTAAAATATTTTGGAAACATAATTGAGTTCTCATCACATTTTAAACATAATGTTAGTTTTTTAACATATATTATTATTATCATCCTTCCAACAGGTACACTGTGAGACAGAATCATCACTCTTGTAGAAGAGGAAACTAAGGCTCAGAGTTGAGCACTTTCCCCTTCCTTATACAACAGGTAAATGGTAGAATTTCCACTGGAGTTCAGCTAACATGGGGTATAAAATCTCGACTTTCATGTATTATTTTTTCACTGAGCATGAATAAATGCACCAAATTAAGCCAAGTAACTAGAAGCTTACAAACAAGCTCCTATCTAAAACACGAACGGCAGAGTGAGAGAATAGTAAGTTGCTGCAAACACCAGTAAACTTCCTGGAAAGATATGTTTCCAGATTGTGTCAGGAGAGAAGCAGAAGCGCTGTTGCATTACGTCGCTGTTCATCAGGTGCCGGAAAGAGACAAAACGGAAAGAAGGCTTGTGTAAATGAGGCCGGGGATCGGGGTGGAGGGAGGGAAGAGGGAAAAGAAAAATCCCATTGCTCTGATCTCTTTTGCTGATGGTCTGGAAAACTCTGCCTATGTTAAGTATATATTGTTGGCAATAAAATTGTATGTTACAGCATAATCTTAAGTTATGACCAGTCTTTTCTATGAGCAACCTAGTTCATGACTGGAATTTTTGTTTTAACTTAAAACCAAAGTCTTTCTATTTCATTATATATATGATAGTAAAACAAAGGAAAAATGAGAATCAAGATATGTCATGTACAGGTACAGATTTTTAATGTTGAACATAGTCATAATGTATATGCAAAATGTATCAATAAACTCAAAATAAAAATAAAAAACCAAAGTCTAGATTTACAACCCGAATGTCAGCTACTTGTGCTTCTAGGTGGTCTAAGATACAGATTTAATCCTGAAAGAGTTCGGGAAGGAACATGACAACATCCTTTCCCATGTCGGGTTAACTGGGAAATCCGAGGCCAGGGTCTCTCTGACACTGAGATCTGTCCATGTGTGCAAGAGAGACACTGAAGGCTGTGTAGATGAACCGAGCCTTCCGCTGACCAAGCGAGTTACAACCGCCCCTGGAGACTGAAGTGAGTTTGTAAGTTAAGGCTCCACTGTAACAGGTTGAAAAAGATCAAAGACTCAAGGTGCTTCCACTCAAGGTTTCAACAGTGATTCAGGGGAAGTCAAGATTTGTATCTTGCAAATATTTTATTTAATAAACACCTTTCTTATGCATAGGACACAACTTAGAATATGTCAGGTCCTCATAGTACTTGACAAAGATGGGATCTCATGTGTTTATTGCTGCTCCATGAAGTCAATACAGGGAAGTTCTTTGTCTCTTTCAAAGATAAGTAAAGAAACCAATGTATGTGGTCAGAAATGGCTCCTCACTGCCCACGCTAGGGCTCGGCACTCCAAGAAATGCTTAGAGTTTCTGCAGGGAAACTTGGGAAGCTTGTTTTTCTAAAAAAATGTAGAAAAGTCACAGTGGGTGACATATTTGCTGTTTTTTTCACTGTTCCAACTTCAGCTCTAGTCTGAACAGATTTAATTTTGGAAATACAAAAAGGGACAAAAGTTTCGCCTGTGGACTAATAGTTACTGAGGAAGATACACAAAAGCTCCTGATTATATAGATAACTTCTTGTCTCCCGTGGTGGTTTATTTTTCTAAGTCTTTTGACCTTAGATGTCATTCACCCAAGATTTGAGATATAGTCCCACTAGTCTTCTGAAAGAGCCAGTTGAGAAGAGAAGACTCCGGATGTTGTTTACAGTCAATAAAGTAAATTTTAGTCTTAAAGAGAAGAGTTTGCATCTTAATCTCCATCAGTTTTTAAGTCACTTTGTGAAATGGGAGTGTACTTTTTCAGAAGAATTTAAAATACATAGGCTTCAAATATTCAAATAAGTCTCAAAGAACAAAGATAGGAACTGGGCTTCACAGAAACATTTTCTTCGCCAGCCAGCGCTGCCACCAACTTCTGTTAGAAATCCTGGCTTTAGAAGCTCTGCAGCATTCCTAGGCACTCTGTATGATATAAAAATCCCATTATGCGTGTTCAGCAACGAGATACACTGTTTCCCAAGGGGATTGATTTGAATTAAGCTTTCTAATCGGGAGAGATTTCCCAAAAGGCCCATTGGCATAATTCATATTTTAAGTCTTCTAAGCAATTTGCCCCATTCCTTTTTATTAAAGAAAAAAGATTATTTATCTTGATTCACTTACAGAATGTATTACACAGGCCATGCCACATTTCAGAAGTACAGGTTAAAAGTTAATCATCAGAAAGGCCTCTTTGAATTTTCTCTTCATTCATTTTAGAAATGCTTTTAAGTAGGAAAGAGACTCAAGTTGCTCAAGACTTCATTAAAATTTGGACACTGATTTCTGGTTAGATTTCTTTTGATCATGTTTCTACACTTTAAAAGAAAAAATTACTTATCCAAATAATAGAGTCTCTGCTACAGCTTGTCCTCCATTTCCTAAGCTATATTAACTACTGTTTTGGTACCATTAGATGCAAGCACAGGTGTATTTCTTAAAAGAATGTGAATATTTCTCAGATTATTATTTTACTTTGTTTTATATTCCATATAAAATACGGCATATTTTACTCTCCAATTTGAATTCTATAAACATCTTTTCTTATTTACAAGTTAATATCAATCATATAAGCCTGTCTTTGATGATGAAAAACCCCAGTACCTACTAGTTTCTATTTCCTAAGGTTAGATTGTCCTCTACCAGGCATTAGATTTAGAAGTTCATAGAGCGATAAATGTGTGAAATACACATACAGACACACACAAACACGCACACACATACACATTCAAATGGTATACGGCATATGGATCTCAATCTACTGAAAATAGACAGACACTCCTGAGAAATTCTAGAAGTGTCATCCCATAATACATCTCCTCTCCCTGAAAATCTCATCAGCCAATGAAAATTCAGCTGTTATCACAGGAGAGAATACTACCTACGAATGCACATCCACAATGCTCTGCTCCAGCCTGGCGCCCGCTCTTCCAAGGGCTGGTCTACCTTTTGTGAAGTCCTTTGCTGTCCTCTAAGTTGCTGACGTCTCCCCCCTCCTTTTCCTTATAAAGAGAGTAGATAAGCTTTTAGATCTCACTGTTGCCTGCTCAACCTTTCTTTCCCATTATGCCTCAGGGGATGTAATGTATTCGTGGGCTTTCACTCCTACTAATCTACCTGCTGTCAGATTAGTTCATAGACTCAGTTGTCCACCGCTCAGTGGCTACAGGAAAAGGCTCAACTCCCCTACATAAGTTCCAGACAGGCTATTTGATAACAGTCAAGGAGTCGGCAGACATTTGGTGAAAAAGATGACAAAGACCCCAGAGAGAGATGGGACATTTTTCTCTTAAAATGCTGAAAGTGAATCTCCGAGGCTGGAAGGAAATCTCTAAATCCTCTTTCCAAGAAAAGAATGGAGTTACTAACGGGTAAGAAAAAAACGCGAGACTAAAAAGAAATCTGATCACAATAAAAAGAGCAAAAATACAAATATCAGGAAATAAATAAAAAAGAAAAAGGAGGGAAAATAAACCCCAAAAGAACAGCAAATATTTTGCTCTTGAAGTAACAATATGCCAATGGGCAAGTAAATAAACAAATAGACAAAGACCTGCGTCAGAAACAGGACACCCCAGGCTCACCACCTGCTGACTGTGGTAGGAAAGAAACTCTGCCTGTTGAGATCTGGAGAAACTGTGGAATGGCTCACTCTTCATGAACCTGCACACAGCCCTTTCTCTAACGCTTTCGCTCTAAGTGATCCTGGGTCTTCCTGACCACATCTTTCATTTCAGAGAATGTGACAGGCCAACTAGGGCCTGCTTGATGTTATTTATGGGTAAAAGAAATATGAAGGAAGATTTTTTTCCCGTGGTAAAATTATTACAGATTTTTTTGCAAGAAAGATAACTGACTTTGCAAGAAATTTTCGTTTCATACAAGACATGTCTGATTCAAATCAACCAATAAACTTAGAAAAGCTTGGGTATGATAATCCCTTATACAAGCGGATGCCGGGGGTGGTGAGCTGCTGTCCCGATAGGTGCTGATTTATACTCAATTTTCTGAACAGAACAAAGGTATTGACGTGGGCAGAGGTGAGTAGTGGCAACTTACTGGACACTTCCTTCCAAGTAACACTGACATGCTATTCTCAGAGGAGACTTTGCATGTGGACTTTTCTGCAATGCTGGAAGCTGTTAGGACTTTGGAAATTCTTAGAGATGGACTAAATGCTTTTTGTTGCAAAGGCATTTTCATGAGTGTTTGGAGACTAAGGGGCAGAATGTTGCAGTTTGGGGCTAGTTGCTCCTCCCAAAGCCTTATGTGCTCATAGGCTTGATCTAGAGTGTGTGAAACTGGAAATGATTCATGATGTAATGCTAGGCTCAGGGGCCCTAGGATTGAGGATGTGAGTGCTACCTAACCCAAGTACTCTGAATAAGAAGAAAGGAGCAGAGAGACATTGTAAGGCTCTCTCTTCACTTTTTGCTGCCTTGTGTGTGACTGTTTTTCATCCCTGCCTCAAAAACTGATTTGTATTATTCGTTTTTTTCATTGTATGTTATAGGTTTGATAAGGCCTTGGACTGGATTGACCTCAATAATTTTGGAATAATTTTTCTCAAATTTCTCCAATAAGGAGAGTCCTTGGCATAAAGGCAAACTTATTACAGAAAAAAAAAATAGATAAACAGATTGCCAGGATTTCCTAGTGAAAGATGTTGACATTTGCTTTGTTGATTTTCTTGCTTTATACACCCCTCAGTCGATTCTCATCAGAGAAGCTGAAAAGCCTCTTTCAGGGTGTATGTTTCTGTATGTCAGATATTCTCAAATCAAAGTCACAATTGATGGCCATGGAACAGCATTTGTGAAGATTTCTGGTGACACATAGAGCAATTGTCACATTGCTGATGTGGTCACTCTTCTTCTATTCAATGATGTTTTACTCTCTCTACCTTTTAAAAGCTGGTGTGAGAAACTAGGCAAAGGATAGCCTTTTCTTTTCTAGTCTTAGATTGTGAGTTTGATTAGTGTGTAAAAAAAAGCCTAAGAATAACACAGTTTAATTCATGGGTCTTACTGTTTCTTCACTTTCCACTCATGAACCAGCATAGTTTGTGAGGGTAACTGACCCAAAATATTACACCGAATCACTTTGAAATGCTGCGTCTTCTTTTAGAGATGTCCGTAAGTAGTTTCTAGAGGATTCCCTTGGGTCCTATGTGACAGAAGGTAGCTTTAGTATAAAAACAACCTCAACCACAAAACACATGCTTAGGGTCCACTAACTAACCAGATAATTCCTTCACCATAAACTCAATTAAAGTGATTGTGTAACGTCCCACACTTTGTGACTAACTGAGGAGCCACTATACTATAAAAATCCTCTGAAGAAAACAAGCAAAACCTACATCATCCATGCATTGTATATGGTTGAATAGAGTTAGGTCAGGTATCTGAGATCTTATTTGTGTTGGCAATTATCAATCTGGCAGGAGTCATTTCTCCATCCACCGAGGGCTGTTTATATATTTGTAGTTCCACATTCTTATCTTAATTAGTGAATTCTGAAGCACTGAGTGAAAACAGCCTGCAACCCCTCTATTTCCAGCTTTATGGTAGTGTTAAAATATGCAGGAACTGGGAGTCCCAATGAAGATGGCCAAATGGATTCCACAGCTAAATGTGGGGAGGATGTTTTATGATAATGGGGACTTCTTTTTAAAGAATACATTATATTTTTTAAGAACACTGCATTTTCACAGTAATGATTTAAAAATACTTAGCTCACATTGATGAAATAAATACTTCCCCAGTGGTATAGAACACTTTGATAGAAGACCATATGGGTCCTAATTCCTATGCATAATAAGCACTGAATTAAGGGGCAACAAGAGTCTTCAGTAGATGCTGCTTCTCCCGTTCTTGTTTTATGGGAGCACATAGTGTACTTCTTAATAGGTTTCTCCTCTCCAGTTGCATTTTTCGTATTTTTCTTGAAAGTCATTTAAAGTGGAAGTTTGACGCTCGCTGCTTCATTTCATTTTCCCAGACTGTGTGACTCTTCCTCAACTTCATTGGAATTTCTCTGTAGCACCGCTAACTCTTGGCCAGTTTTTCACATATGACAAAACCCTCTGCCAGACGGGAGGTTGGAAATTATTAATGAGGCCTAATCTGGGAGTCTACTCAGCCAATGTTCCAGTTGGTAAAATGTGTTCTTACTGAACGCTCAATGGCAAGACATTGAGAATAAGGTCACTGCCTCCAACAGTCTTTGAATAAGAAATAGGACACCTGGAGCATAGTAAATATCATAACTACTATGAAAAATGGGCCTTGGCGTGTGCTAACAGATCACTCCTAATATGTCAGCATCAAAGTGTAAGCAACAACATCCTGATGCTGTTCCTTTGGGGAAGAGGGCGAATGACTCATTGTACTTTATGTTTTTGTACTTTCAGGTATCTTCCTTGGCAAAAGGAATGTGAAATCATCAGGGCGATTTTTCTCTTTGATGGTTTTGTGGCTCAGTGAGGCAAAAAGCAGATAAGTTATTTAAATACAAATGGATTGATAAATCTGCATGTCATGCTGGAGCCCTGTGTGAGACCAGCAGCTGAGGTTTTAAACCCTACTTTTCTCTTCCCAGTGGTTTATGATAGAAAGACTGAAAGACTGCATTCCACCAGGTGTAGCCATAATGTAGTACTATTAGAGCTGTAGCGTCATTGTCAGCAACTTCATTTAAATGTCCATAAAACCATTCTGATACAAAGAATGAACTGTAATAGCTTATAATTATGATAGTGCATAAAGTACGCCTCACAACCTATTACAAAGCCATAATTTTAGCATAAAAACCATAAACCAAGAGAACAAAACTTGAGAACTTCAAAATAAAATTACAGCTTTTGTAATGGCCCAATAGAGCATACTTTTTTTTCACTCCCCAATAAGTGATTGTCTCATCTGCCTCCCGCATGCAAAACAAGGGTGGATTTCTGATTTTTCAGACTTATGCTATAGCACTTTGCCAAACATATCTTACAACTGGAGCATTAATATGTTTTCAAGGGGAATTTTAATACCCATTAGAATGCAATCTGGTTCAGGGAGAAAAGATGGTCTTTCTTCACTTGTGTCAAAATGGGGAAATTAGAAGGAAAGGCTTTTGTGCTCAGTGTGCTTAAAAACCCCCTCCTCTCATGAAGAAGAGGAAATGCACGTTTTGATCATCAAACCAATCCAGTTATGACTGAATGAGATTTATCAGTCTTTATGTGAAGAAAAGAAAGAGAACATTTAAGAATTGTGTTTTATGAAAATAAGCCTAGTCTCAGGGCCAGGACATTGAACTTCCTGTCAGCTTTCTTATACATTTTTATGGCTTCTTTAAAGCAACTTGAATTTTTTTGCATATATGATATACAACTTCCTTGACATTACTAAATTGAAGTGCCCTTTAAATCTAATCATCTGTTATATAACACACACACACACACACACACACACACACACACACACACCTTGTCTAAAATGAAAGTTAAAACAGACATTCTTCAAAATACATCTTGGAGATAATCATATTAGCAATTATTGAACTAATAGTATATAAGCAGAAAAAAATTAAAATCTCATGAATGCTTTACTGAGACATAATTTTAGCTAATCTTTGGAAGTATTTATTCTGGGGATATATTTTCAAAACACTGTTAAGATGTACATGTAGTTTGTAGAATTTATTTTTTAAAAACAATGCAATATGATAATTTCCAGGCCATTAAAATATTCCTATTACTCTGTTAGTACTTACAGGAAACTGCTTTCATAGTTCAGGCTGGCCCTGAGCTCAGCCTTGAACTCACAGCAATCCTCCTGCCTCTGCCTCCCGAGCGCTGGAATCACAGACGTGAGCCACCACGCCCAGCACAGTGATATGTGGTTCTGATTGCTGGCGGACATGAGTCACCACACCAGGCATTGTTGCATGTGGTTACTGGGGACTGAACTTGGGCCGTTCCACCCGCAAGGCAGGCGCTGGAACCACTGAGCTAAATCCATGGCCTGGAAACTTTATTATCTAAATTGATTGTAATTCATTTAATCTTTCTTATGGACTGACATTTAGATGGTTTATTGTTTGTAGAAGTCATGCTTTGACTGCATCTATGGGTAAACATGTACATGTGTATATATAATCTATACATATAGCCTACGTACATATATGTACATATAACCTGAGTCTATCATACTGTTTTTGTATCAGTTTTTTCTCTTTTTTTATTCATATATGTTTGTAGGATAATAAATACATTCCTTGCGGGGAGTTGCATGTGTACATGAAATATCTTATTTCTTTTTACATTCCTTTCCCCTCCTTTCTTCCCTAAGCCCAACACTTCTTAGTCTTCTTCTTGTCTGTAAACGTTCTGTCTCCCTGTTCCTGGTGTCTTTTCTTTATTCTTTAATTTAGCTTTACTTGGAGTTTCTCATGCAAAAGAAACCAATGTTTGGGGCCGGGGAGTTAGCTCAGTGGTTCCGGCGTCTGTCTTGCAAGCGCAAGGGCCCGGGTTCGATTCCCCGGTAACCACATAACAATTCTGGGTGTGGAGACTCATGCCCAGCAGCAACCAGCACCACATACCACAGTGCCGGGCGTGGTGGCTCACGCCTGTAATCCCAGCACTTGGGAGGCAGAGGCAGGAGGAGGATTGCTGTGATGTGAGTTGGAGGCTGAGCTCAGGGCAGCCTGAACCACAAAGCGAGACCCTGTCTCAAAAAAAAAAAAAAAAAGAAACCAATGTTTGTGATTTACTTCACAAAACATTACAGATTCAAAGTGCATCCGTTTCCCTACAAATTTATCCTTCTTTATGTCCATTATAAGCATCATGTTTGCTTTAGATATTCTTTGCTGATTGGTGTACAGGCTGCTTTCACTATAAATAGGGGTGTTATAAACATGAGTATGCCTATCTCAATATATGATGTCGTAATATACATTATGTTTAAATCTTCTGGCTAGATAGAAGGAGAGGAGCTGTGTCAAATGGAATTTGTGTTTTTAGTTTTTTGAGAAATTTCCATCTGATTTTCATAGTGGTCATACTAATTTATAATTAAGAAAGTCTCCCCCACCACATCCTCATCAGCATTTGTTATTATTTTATTGATGAAGGGTTGTATCACAATGGCTCATAAATAAAAATGCCATCTGTCAATTAGGTTACTCAGTCTGTGAATGATTACTGAACATCGGTGGTGTGCCAGGATCGCCGTGGGCCCAGGGGACACAGGAGTGAGCAGATTGAAGGTGTCATAAAGAACAAACACAACAAATGCCCCAAATATCTATTTGCCATAAAGTTTTCCAGGCAGTGATTAGAAGGCAGAGGAGGAGATGAGGGACATTGATTACACGGTTGTTTACAGCAGCAGCCATTCAGGGACGAACACGTCAGAATAACTGAGCAAAGATGATGCTATACGAGCAAGACTTCGACTGCTCAATGGCTTGAGCGTACAGCTTTCCAAATCATCCTCTGGACTGAGGAGTGAGACTCAGAGTTCCTCCTCCCAAGGAAATCAGATGATTGTTGAGAATGAAGCCAACCAACCCCGATGGGCCTTCCAAGAGGCTTTAGTCTATATTCCTTAATCCTTGGACATGTGTTAAAAATATCATTCTTTGGAACATTACATTTCCAGTTCTTTCAAATGACTCTAGCCTCTGAACTTGTGGGTGCTCACGTGAGCGCTGAGGAAGGGAGAGGAGTTTGGTGAATGGAGGAAGTCTTGCCCTTCTCGTTACATTACAGCACATGGGACGTTTTGCAGAACAGAGAAGGCGGTGAAGACCTCAGCCGCAGAGGCCCCTTCGTAAGTCTGGTGCTCAGAGGGGGTGTGCCTGGCCTCGTTGTTTTTGTGGTACACCATTGTTTAGTTAACAAGGACACGGGCCAGACAACCAGTTCACGCTGGATTTTTGTGTGTTACGTCTGGTATCATCTACGTGACAAATACTTATAGAAAACCTTCACGCATGTCTTTGGGAGAGTGATGGGTCACCGGTGAGATTTCTGACACATCAGTCTATATTCTAGGAGGAGACAGTAATAGATAATCAACAGTGACCTTCCTACCAGTAAGTGACCTACATAGGCTGTGATGTGAGAATCAGGGATTAGGTAGTAACAGGACAGCGAGAGCATTGACGGAATAAGAGCCCTGGACTTCTTCAGTTTTTACTATGCGGAGGCATGTTTTAATATATGTTACTGTATTAAAGAGAAAGATTTTGAGGAATATTGCACACACACATATATACACATATGTGTATATATACGTATATACACATATATACAGATATGTGTATATATACGTATATACACATATATACAGATATGTGTATATATGTATATATACATATACACACGCGCACACACACACACACACACACACACATATATATATATATATATAAATATAATGTGGATTCTATGTATTTTGGATTTAATTTTTAAACACAGGCTTAAAAAAAGGTTTTGAGCCTTACAGTTCTGGAGAGCAGTTTTTAAATGCTTGACCATGTAGTAATTGAAGTTGAAGTAATTTTACTAACCAATTTTCAATCTTTAAAGACCCTCTAAAATGAAAGAAATAGGTAAATATCAAGATAAATGGCTTTGAAGTGATTATAACAAATAGGCATGATGATAGCTGTATTTTCCCAATGGTTTTATTACTTTAAAGGATGGTTTCATTTTCTTAAAAAGCAGAATTTATAAGAGTTATAGAAGTAATGCAGTAATTTGTGAACATCGCCTAAATCCCTAGTCAGCCAGTCTCTACGAGGATGCTATTCAATTCTCGGAAGTATGTAATTGGGGTATGAGTTTATTTTTCTACTTTGAACAGCCCAAACAAAGCACTTATGATATATATTTTTTTCACCACTACTCCAAATGAATTTTCATCCTATTGAATTCTTTCAGAGACATGGAGATTTTAAAATATGCATGTGGAGCACGGCAGGTAGAGGCAGGTATTCTCAACGCCATCTAAAAACATCAGGAGTGATACAGGTCCTTTTTGAAAAACAAAATTATCAGTGGATATCAATAATTGAAAGAATATTTTTCAATGTAAATGGCTTTTCCAAGTGACAGTTTCTTAGAAATTGCATCTAAGATTAAGAATAGCTGATTATACTAACCCAAGAGGAGTTTCATCTTCTTACAGATTCACCTTTGAATTGCATTTGCAAGATAGAATTAAACTAAGCCCTTGCTGTCCGTTCCCTGACAGGCTTCTTTTCTTTTTAACTTCTTTTATTAGCTTTCCTTCTTCGGCTTTTCCCAGACTGTTAATATTTATCTATTTGTGTTTACCGTTCCCTTTTCCATTTGTAATTTTCTAAGCCATTTTCTTGTCACTGGGACAAAATACCTGAGGCACTCACACAAGTTTAAGGAGAGGTTTGTTTTGGCTCATGGCTTCTTGAGGGCTCAGTGTGGAGCTGGCTGGCTCTAAGGCGGGAAGAGCCTGGTGGGGTCTGGCAGAGGAAAGCTGCCTCCATCTCAGTGGCCAGGAAGCAGGGAGAGAGAGAAAGAGAAAGACAAAGACAGAGAGAAAGGAGAAGCCAGGGCCAGACATATTCCCTGGAGATCACAACCCCAGAGACCCACCTCCAACCAGGTCGCCACTGACAGCTTGTTTGCTACAGGGTCCCTGTGATCAAATGATCATCTACACACATGAGAATTTGGGAAAATATTTTAGATAAAATATTTAGATCAAAATATTTTAGATCAAAACCATAATTACAGGGTGTTGTCATGTGCATTTGTAATCACCATAGCTTGAGCCTCTGTCTTTCGTATGATTTGTATCTGAGACTACATCTTGGTTTGGTACAAGATCTGCTGTCCCACTGCTAACATTGCTAAGTTCTGAATCCTGGGAAAGTCCCTCTCTCAAATGTGAAAGGGATAGACATGGAAAGTCAAGGGGCAAAGTACAAAACTCATAAATACTTCTAAATAGAAGTTGAAAGCAAGCAGTCACTATATAGATTATCTGCCTTGCACCACTACAGTTATTTTTTTTTTTCCAAACACTGGAATTGGCAACTGTAATGCACCAGGCATAATAATGGATCATTTATTCGAGACTGCTTCTTTTCAGATGATGCATGCTTGGTGAGTACCATAAGTGTGTTACAGTCTTAAGTATCAACAACTTTTTGTCCTTGACTTTGACAGTGGTTTAACTGAGATATTTGCTTTAAAGTACGCTGTTCTAAGTGTGAAGTCTCAGATATCTGAATTATCACCTTTAATCTCCCATGGTAATCCAGATCATGTTCAAATAAGAAAAAGTCATTGGTGGACCAGGAGAGAATGGCTGTATGCATTGAAAACAGCCACGGATGTGCTAGTAGTAGAATAGGGAGATTTCGAAGCAAGATATGGTAGGTTTACAATGGGGCGGATATATTCCTTTAATGCTATCGCAGGTCTGTGGTCCTCAAGTCATAAAAGATAAAAATAACAATTTAATTGGTAATAATCTGTAGCATCTTTGTGGATGAACAAGTGTGGAGGTATGCTGTGGATGAGGACATGATGTTTGATCACTGGTCTTGAGATATATTTCCAGGGAATCCAGTGTGTGTGGTAGAGATGAGCAAAGCTTATGTTCAGTTCTAGTAGCAGTTACATTGGAAAAATATGCCTTCTTGGGGCTGTTTCTGGAGTGTTTACTAGCAGTGAACATTTATCCCATAACTTGATATTTTCTGAATTTTTATTTGTATATATGATTTTTAACCTTTAGATCCCGATACAAGTGAGCTTTTTCCAAATATGTGTTTGCAAACATTTAATGGCCTCATCTCAAAAATTTATACATCAGCAGTAACAACAAAAACATCAAAATCAGCAACAGTAAGAACAAAAAGAGATTGTCCCACTATGCATTTCAGAAAAGAAGAGTTTGAGTTTATTTGCTCTTATACCCCCAAAGCCTGAAAAACTATCTGACACATAGTAAATATTTACATATATTCATTGTGTACATGCATGTGTATTAATTGTGGTTTATCTTGAAATCTGTTCACCTTGAGTGAAGGCCATTGCTATTTCTCTAAGCATTTCTCTCAAGGTTTTTCAGTGGGTTGAAGGAGGAAGAAATGGACAAGAGCTACTAAACGAGGCTATGAAAGGTCATGAAAGGTCATCTGAAATGAGGTCATGAAAGGTCATGTATAGGCTGAGAACAGGTTTTCATCCCACTGTCAAATTTTTATTTCTGTGTGCAGTGCATCTTATTACTTATTTTATAATTTAAGATGTCTATCTTATCTCATCTATTATTTTCTTGTGGATTATTGAAAGGTAGAGAGGATATATGGATATTACCAAATAATAATACCAAGCTGTTATTGAAAGTGAGTCTGGAAATAATTTAACATCTTTCAAGAACTGATACCTTGCTAGTACCAAAGAAAGGAGGACAAATGAGTCACTTATAATACTATGCATTACTTTTGAAATATGAAAACAAATCAAGCCAAGTGTTTTCCCTTACTAAAACCCATAAATAAAATTAAGTCTAGGAACATATAAAGTAATTAAAATTCATTGTGATGATTTCACTAATATTCACAAATACTCTAATCAGATATTTAGCTTGTGATCCAAATTTTATCAAGGCAAAATTATTGTAAAAATCAAATTTTAAAAATGATTTTATTTCACCTATGACCAGGAAATCAAATAGAAAAATAAAATGTAAAAATAAGAAAAGTGCTATTATTCCTAAGGTATCTGTGTCCTAGCAATATAGCTACAGTTTAGGGATAATTTCATCCAAAGTTTAAATTATAAATTACTGACTATAAGTATTTCCTTTAGACTTTTGTATCTTTACCCGTGAAGTAGGTGTTATAGTACTTATCATCTCATAAAAATAATGAAGCCTGGATACAATCTGAAAACTTGTACTATTAGCCTTAAGAATATGTTTAATAAACTGATATATATGTTTGTGGAGATTTTTGTGAAAAGCAAAGTTTTCCTAAGACTTTCTTGATACTTGTATTGGTGTCAAAAAACTCAACAACTTTGGGAAACAGAAATATGTCCATTTCGTAAAGATATTCTCCACTCGTGTTTCATCTAAAATTATATTTTAAAAAATCACTTATGCTTACTAATTTAAAGGCAGCTGGATCTTTTGGGAAAGTCTCTTTTTATGAGGGCTGCAAGATGTCACTCAGGTGGTGTATCTGACAGTCTTGGCAAGTGTCTTATCTGGGTAGTGATTCTGGCTCCAACTTTTCCGTCTGAAGCCAAGAAAAACTGAAGGTTCATTTCCCAGAGGATGGTAAAGTTGTAGCTCTAACTGTTTAAAATTGGATTTTATTGGAGAATGCTTCAAAGCGTTCACTTAGCATGTCTGCTAACGAAGCTGAACATTCAGCCAAAATATTGGAAAGGAAATACTTAGCCAGGAAGAAATGACAGTGGAGGCTTGAAAAGTGAGGGGCTCAGCCAAGAGTGATGGGAAAAGAGAGGCACGTTCTGGAAGGTGACGTAAAAGAGAAAGCTGTGTTTTGCACGTCGGTGAGAACCTTGTTGTCCCACAGTCATGCTCAAATATTGGCAATAACTAGTGCTTTGGTTAGCATGGTAAGCTTTTCCTATTGTAGAATCACTTCACACTGCACACTTCTGTGTCAGTATGTGGAAAAGACTTTGCTAGCTCTTCTGAGGCATACTAAACTTTTTGCGTAAATTGCTGTTTATCTCTCCCTGCAGGTGTCAAGGCAGATACAGGTCACATGGAAGTTCTCTATCCAGTTCTTGAAACCTGATATGAAATTATTTTTGCATTCATCAAGTGAACAAGGCAGATAGTCTGAACAAATCTTCCTGCCAGATGTAATCATCATCGGAAGTACAAGTCTGGGGATGTTTTAAATCCCTTAACATAACTTTGAGGATACACACATCTATTTATCTCCTACTAGGTTTGTCCAGTACTAGGAAAATTTTATTTATACTGCATTGATTTTGTGGTGAATGATTGTGCTACTTGGAAATCTGTTTATTTGTTGATGGGAGCTTAGTCCCCCCAACCTGCCTGACTGGCTTGTAGGGCAATGGCTGAACGCAATCACAGAGACACAGAGGAATGCTGGCTTCAAAGGCAAGCCAGGAGACGAGTCCGAAGTGAACACAAGTTTGTTGCACTGAGGTAAACAGAGCTTCGGTGATTTTATGTCAGTGAAGTTTCCCACATTATTTATTTGTTAGCAATGATTCACTTGTGGTTCTCATTCCCTCCTCCATGTACTTGTGGTGTGTGTGTGTGTGCATAGAAAGTGTATGCACATGTTTCTCTTAGAAAACAATAACTACTAATTATAGCCACTTTTCCATTTTGGAGAAGATTTCAAACTACAAGTTCAAGATGAGCGAATACTTTTCTTCAGGGAAAGAGGATGGATGTCAACTACTCTTGCAGCCATGTGAGGATGTTTTTCTTTTGAAAAATCTTGCATTGTTAAATGACCCCTTGGAAATAAAGCTTTAATTGGTAGAAAGGAAGATTGTGATACATAGTGCTGATGAGAATACAGAACACGGTTGTAAGAAAAAAGAAGATAAAATTGAATAAAAATGAAATGCCATTAAAATTTTGTTTGATATGAAAACATTTCTAAGTAGTTTCTAAGGAAAGCTGTATTTAAGAAATGGGAATTCATAGATTGTTCAAAGTAAGTTTTATATGTGTATTTATCCTTAATCATAATGGATATACAATTTCAAAGAAATTTGATTATCTAGTATCATTTTTGAACTTTGTTTCTTTCAGACAGGAAACTATCTATTATGTGTTAAAGTATCTTCACTTAGGGAGATGGGAGAGATCTCTTGGAAACAACATAGCTCCTATGAGACATCAGCAGACATGTTTTGTAGAATTAAACTGTGCCGAAGCTAAACAATCTGATGCTATTTTCTTATGTATGCATGCCTTCATTTGAAACATATATTGAGTGTCTACAAGGTGTCAAGACTGTTTTAAAGCAATGAAAGTGACAGTTGCTGCTATCATGGAAATTGTAGGTCAGAATTACACTTCTAAAAATAGTCTGATGACCCACTGTGATAATACTTAAAGCAGGTTCAGGGTTCTGGGTATCAAAGACAAGGGCATTCTTTTTTGATAAGATGGTCCAGGTCGATCTGACAAGGTGGCATTCACACAGATGCCTGGGTATGATCTGAGTGAGAGGAAAGTGCTCCGAGGAGAGTGACCTCAGATACAGAAAGGGGTGTTGAGGGCGGTCCCCAACACGAGTGGAAGGAGCTTGGTACCAGGCAAAATGGCCAAAATGGACACAGTGAAGGGATGTGGAAGAAATATTTGAAGGAACTCTGTTGTTTGTGGGAGGCCACAATGGACCTGAAGAATGTTAAGGGGAAATCAGAAAGTCAGAGCTTTTGGCTAATTACTCTGATGACCGGAGGAGAATAGGAAGACAAGAATACAATAATTCCTTCATTTTAAGTAGGGTAAATCAAAGATTCTTAGGCACTTTACTATGCCTGAGAATGAAAGGTAACTTTGAAAAATTTGTAACAATGAGAATGTGTTTATATATTTGCCAAAGATATAATTCATACTACTCAAAACAGAGCAATGCAGATGAAAACAACACTGAGATTTCAACTCACTATGGAAAGAACAGCTGCTATCACAAAATCAACCAACAACAAATGCTGCCAAGGCTACAGGAAAGAAGGGACACTTCTTCACTGTTGGTGGGCCATTTGACTCAGCTCTTGCCCTGGCAGGGATATACACAAAAGAATTAAAAGATTCATATCACAGCAACATATGTGCATCCATGTTTATAGCAGCTCTGTGATAGATAAATCTTAAAAACATCCCTAATACATATCAACAGGAGACTAGATAAAGTTTTTTTTAATATAAAATAGAGCATTATTGGGGCCAGGGATCTAGCTCAATGGTTCCAGGGCCTGTCTTGCAAGCACAAGGACTGGGATTCCATCCTCGGTAACCACATACAATACGGGGCGTGAAGACTCACCCCAGCAGCAATCAGTACCACATACCACAGTGCCGGGCGTGGTGGCTCACACCTGTAATCCCAGCACTCGGGAGGCAGAGGCAGGAGGATTGCTGTGATGTGAGTTTGAGGCTGAGCTCATGGACTGCCTGAACCACAAAGTGAGACCCTGTCTCAAAAAAAACCTAAAAAAAAAGAGCATTATTCAGCTATAAAGAATGATAAATTTGAGTCATTTATACTCAAATGGATATACCTTAAGGACACACTCATAAGTGAAGTAAGTAGGACCCAGATGTGTAAGTACCATATCATTTCTCTGGTATAAGAAACTGAAAGTGTAAACAAAGTTCTAAAAATATATGATAGGTAATGTGAAATAGGAAGAAAATGTTCAAATGGAAAAGGGAAAGGAGGTATGGGGTAAGTAAAGATGGAAAGAAAAAATTTGATAGTTAAAAATAGGAAACAAAGCATATGTATATAATAAGGATGGCAGTATTGTCGAAAGGGCAGAGGAGTGGGAAAAAATGAGAATCAAGATGTTCCATGTAGTAGTACAACTCTCACTGTTAAATGTGATCTATCTATCTATCTATCTAGCTACCTATCTATAATATACCAATAAAATCAATTAAAAAATAAAAATGTACCAGTTGCTTACTGTGAAGTTTATATTACCACTGTTTCAACTCAAACTTCTGCCATGAATGTTTGCCTTGAGATAATAAATCCTCATGGCTTGTCAATATTTTATGGCTAATTCTGTACTATTTTTTGTTACAACATACAGCACATATATTTCAAACATTTATGATATGAATTAATTTTAATTTTCTGCAACCAAAATAAATGGTCAGAAAATTTCTCCTGAATTAAACAACCATTAAATTTTTACTAGAACAGTCTATCAAGACTATACAATGTAAGAGCCAATAATAGTAGTAATCACTCATACACAAATGATTATGTGCCTTTCATTATCCCTTGTGTTCTTATATTTCTAATTAATTTAATCTTCACAACTATCCTGTAAAGGAGCCCAGAAGTCTTATTCCCATAAACCAGGAGGTGAGAATGGAAGATAGTTGTTACAGCACTGTCATTTAATTGTTTCACTGTGCTCATTACTACTTGCTGAAATAAAATAGTGAGCTGTCCTTGTTAGCTTCAGGTAGGAAAGCTCAGTGTGGAGTACTTGTGCTTGCAGGGAAGGGCTGCTGCCTCCTGCTCATGGTTACTAATAACCCTTCACGCTGTTCCTTTGTTTCAGATAAGATTCCCCCGAGAAAACTAAAGACACTTACACTGACACCTTCTAGGCGACTTAGAGTAAGTACATTGACACTTTGTAACCACATGAAGATGCTAAACACTCTGCCAAATACTCTGCGAGGAAGTGTTTCTATATGCCATTTTAACCCATGCAAGAGGCATGTAAGAAGCATGATCTCAGAATGCCCATGTGTAGGAATGGTCCTCCTTTACATGGGCTGTCAAGTCTCTCCTTCATTAATATGCATGTCCCCCATGCATATTAATGCTCTAATTCCCTTGAGTCCTTTGTTCAGAAAGACTCTGCTCTAGGAGGAGTGACCCTCACTGCTCTCCGTACTTGCTGTCTACTCTGTTGTCTCCTGGTTGTGCTTCCTGCCCGTGCACTCACCGATGGGTAAACCCATTGTGTTTGTTCCCATCATTGAAAAATATCTTCATCCACCTGTGAGTTAATGCAATGAGGCAATTCTTTAATTTTTTGGACAATAAAATATAGATGAGTCCCTAACTTTATAATGGCTTGAGATAGATTTTTCAACTTTGCCATGATGATAAAGTAATTTGCAATCTGTAGAAACTGCAGTTCGAGCTGTAAGTATGGATCTTTTTCCAGACCAGTTGTACTAACTGCTAGCGGGCTCCCAGACACACGACGGGGGAAAACATGGCATTGCAGTGCGCTGTGTTGCTAAGCTAGGGCGTTTGGAAATGAGGGACAATCAATGCATTTCGGTTTGCTATACTTCATCATATGATAAATTTATCATAAAGTAACCCTATAATAAGTAGAGGAGTATCTGGATTTGCAAGAGCAAACCTGTAAGGGTGGTTGTGTTACTTACTTTCCTTTTGTTGCTGAGACAAAATGCCTGAAAACCAGAACTGGAGGGATAGGGGTTTATTTGGCTTATCGTTTCTAGAGGTTTTAATTCCTAATCAGCTTACTTAAAGGCAGTGGTGAAAAACAAGCATGACAGAGCAGAAGCAGTGTGGTGTACACAGGGCAGCACAGGCAACAAGAGAACCTAGTGTCTCCCTGCCCTTTTCATCCTGTTCAGACTCTTAGAACAGGTAGCACTCACACCCTCAATCCTGGTGCCTTTGAGCCTAGCACTGCATCATGAATCAATTCCAGCCTCACACACTCTAGATCAAGCCTGTTACCACAGGAGGCTTTGGAGGGATATCTAGACTAAAGACTCATGCACATTCCTTTACACGAAAGGCATTTAGTCTATCTCTAAGAACTGCCAAAGACTTAACTGTTTCAGCACTGCTGAGAACTTCAAGTTCAAACCTCCTGTGAGATTTAATGCAAACTCTTATTAGCTGCAAGACCCCGTACAAATGAAAAGAGCGTTAAACACTTTCAACATGTAATGCCACAGGAAAGACACTTCCGTGTCAAAAGTATGAACAAGGGGATGCAAAGGAATGGGCCCAATGCAAGTCCAAAATCCATCAGGGCAAAAGTTAATTCTCAGAGTTTCATTTCTAGCATCCATGGTGATCTTTGGCAAGTTGTGAACTCCTAGTGGCTTGACACCTCCACCTCTTTTTGGTCTGGTTCTGCTTGACACCTCCGCTTCTTTTTGGTCTGGTTCTGCTTCCTCTTTGTGGTTTTACGCAGACGACCCATGCTTCTGGCTTCTGCAAGCATCCGGGGTCTCCTCACACCTTTGGCTTCACACTCCTAGGTGCACACACTGCCCTCTCAAGGGCACACTGCCTGGCCTCCCAGATCTTCTGAAATCTGACCCCTCTGCTCTTGCATTCTCTGTGCACCTAGAACCAGTGTTCCATGGATGATGTCAAGGTCTGATGCCAGCTGGAGCAATAGCAGCCAGTTTTCCCTCTCTTAGCTATAGGAGTCCAGTGCTATGAACCAGGCCTGAGGAATAGCTTCCCTAAACTGCCGCCATTTTAGAACACTTCTCTAGGTTGCAACCATTCTGGAACTCTGTGGCTCTCCGAGCCTAGCCCTGCTTCATGAATCACTTCCAGATTCCCACACTCTGTATAGATCAAGTCTATGACTACCTGAAGCTTTGGGAAGACATCTAGACCCAGACCACAGCAGCTGTGCTAACCAGTCATGGAAACAACAGCTATCCTAGTCATGAGGCAGGTATCCCCCATGCTTAGTCCCCCCAGAAACATCCTGAGTCTTTGGCTCTTCTTTAGTTAAGACTCAGAAAGGTAATGCACTGAGATAATATATCTAGACTGTATTACTTTCTCAGAAAGGTCAATTTTAGAAAGTAGTGCCATGAAAGCTGAAGACCTAGAAATGAATGACCTCCAGTCCTGCTTATATTTCCCTTTAAAGCCTTTCTGTACTGTCATTGCCATGTACATGTCAGTCTTCAGACATGACTAACTGTGATCCCTCGTGTTAATTCTGAAAGGCACGCTCAACAGTCCCTTTCGTAGTTTTTCAAGGGCTGTCTTGACTGTAAAGAAAAACTCCTTGTCTTTTTAAATTTTTTATATGTGATGGAGTATTTTCTGATGTGTTAAGGGGCTATGCCTTGAAATTAGAGCCTAGATTTTAACTGTATTGATTGGTTCTTTACATGGTATTCAGCCTTTAAATTAGATATTTTATTGTATCAATACAGTTTTTGTTGCTGTTAAACAAAAATAATAACCTTTACGTTGGTGAAAACTGTGAGCACAAAGAGGGTGATGATGGGAAAAAAAAAGATGGTGGCAGTGTGGTAATCATTATGGATGCAGATAAGAAATCAGCCAAGGAAACATATTTTGAAAATTACAAGGGATAAAGTGTCCTTTTTTCTTCTATACTGAGGATACTCAAACCTCTTAAAAAGGATATTGATTTGAAGATGTTATTTAAATATATACAGTCCCTCAAAAGACAGATGTTCCTGAAGCATACAAAAACCATCTTGACATACTAAATTTTATATCAGGGGTTCAGAGCTGCTGTCTGAATGATCTGTTGGAACATGACCATTTTTAACTTGTCCAACAGTTTTTGTTTTCATGTAACATCTCATTAGGGACCTTACATGTTTCCACAGGTAGCCTGGTAGAAAATTGGTTGTTGTTTCATTTGACAGTTTCTTGGATCTACATATATTTTCTCACATTGGCCCATTACTATCCAGGTCCATGCTGTGGGGAAGAAGCAAAGTCTTTCAGAATGTGGTGGGTGTTGTTTGGGAATATTTAATCATGGAGGTAGTACAATGGCCTCAATTACAGAGATACATCAAAATTAATTTCATGGTGTTCTGTCAAGGAAAGAATCTTAACCATATGCTCTCAAATAAAAATAAATGAGTTAGGTAAGCTCCTACAAGGAATTTACCTAATTCTGTTAAATCTCTGGATGCAAGATTCCCCTAAATGAAGAGGATCATTCATGCAGACATGATTGAGTTTAATTTATTTCTGTTGTTAAAAGTAAATTAGAAATTGAAAAAAGAGGTTTTTATCATCTGATGCTTCCAGATTCACACTGAATATCATTGGTACAAACACTCATATTTTCATTAGAAATATATTAAATGCAAAATTCAGTATGAAGAGAGAGGGAGAGCAATAACCACAGAGATATACTCAGAAGGATGATAAGTACTAGGATTGAAGACACAGACCGATTCTTCCAGGCACAACATCTACTTCTGTGGACTAGTATGTTATATATCAGTGATTCACCCAGAACTTGTTTAGTGACACTAGAAAAAGAGCTTTTCTTAAACAAATTCAACTTTTTACTATGTGATATTTTAAAGTATTTTCTTTAAGTACAGGCAAATATAGTGTTTGGAGTTATTGCTACATTTTCTTACACAGGTTATAACTAAATATAGTAATGCTATCTTTTAGTACTTATACAGTTTCCTTGCTTGCACATTTAGAGTTTATTTTATAACTGTGGAGAACTTGAGTTTGTTTTTTTCCAAACAGCTCTCCAGTTTGCTTTCATATCATTAATTTTAAAAGGGTGTATTTTCCAGAAAAGTAGAACAAGGCATAGCCCCTGAGTAAGATGACCCAACAATTATCTCCCCTTATAAATCAATATGAGCAAGTATTCATGCTCCAAGCTACATTAACAAGAGCTACGGAATGCAAGTGAGAAGTCTCAGGGTCTAATTTTATTATAAGAAAAGTTTTATTATAAGATGCCTTGAAAGGAACGAGGTGGAAGTGTCAACCTTCTCCCAAATTCTAGCATCCTAGAGAGGTGGGCCAGCAGTGGGACTTAAACTAAGGTCTAAGACCTGAAACCCAGGACCAGCTTTGAGGCCTGTTATGGTAAAGCCAAGCATAAAGGTACAATTCCTTCATCCACACCTGCTGATGTGCTGGTCTCATTAGTTGTGGGTTTGGTACATGCCGTAATACTGCAGCACTGATGTCCACAGGTGTGCCATCAGAGGCAGGGCTTGTTTCTTTGTGGTGATTTTTTGCAGAGCCAGGCAGATCCCATAATACCTGACCACAAACCAGTGAGACATTTGGATTGATCATAACAGGACATCCTCTAGTACAAGGGTGTGTTTGTGGGGACAGACTTCTCATCCTACATATCTACTTGGAGAAATCTGAGCTTTGAAAACCTGATATTGCTGAAACATTGATAACATAAGTACAGTACACAAAAGGCAAACTTGGACTTGATTGCGACATAGTGTAGAAATACACACACAGATTATAAAGACTAGAATGAATGCTTAACTCTTTAAAGCCCAAATGATGTTACATGCTAGCAAACATCAGGAACTTTTGGAAAACCATGATCTCACCTACTGGTAAAAAAGACACCACAAATTAACCATGTAGTAACTAGTCTGGATGAATTCTTGGGTGGAGAGCATAATTTCTTTAAGTAAGAAAACTCAACAAGTTTCAAGGAACTAGAGACATGTTTTAGTAAACTAACATAGACACTTAACAGAGTTGTAAGCAAGTAAAAACATCAAACAGAAATCCTTGTGCTGAAATATACACTGGGCAAAATTAAAAATGTGATAGAAAGCATCAATAGCAGAATAGTTCAAACAGAAGAAAGAATTAGTGAGCTCAGAGACAGGCTTTTTGAAATACACAGAGGAGAAAAAAGAAAAAAAAATTTGTAGAGGAATGATGAAAGCCACTGGAAAATTTGGGACAGGATTAAAAGGGCAAATATTCAGGTTATTTCATTCAAAAAGACCTGAGAATGACAGAAAATGTTTATTCAAAGAGATAATGATGGGGAATTTTCCATATTTAAAGGTGGATAGAAATGTCCAGTATAGAAAACCAAGGGTTACATTAATATTACCTCAATCAGCTCTATGCCAGACAGGATCAAGATCCTAAAGGTTAAAGATAAAGACAAGATTCTCAAGGCAAGGAGAGAGAAGAAGCAAAACAAAAGGATGTCCCAGTTCTCCTGACAACAGATGTTTCCACACCATCCCTACAGGCCAGGTGAAATTAGCATGAGATTTTAATAGTAAAGGAATAAAAAAATGACCCTGCCAACCAAGAATATTAGAGTTAGAAAGGCATTTTTTAGAAATAAAAAAAGACATCTCCATTCCATGACAAAAAGAATCTGAGAGAAAGTCAACAGCAGAGCTAAAGAAAGGTTAAATAAAGTTCTTCAAGTAAAAAGACACTAAACAGTAGGAAGAATAGATCAGAGAGTATAACAGTCACTAATAAGTCAGTTATATAGACACATTCAGGGTTCTGAAACACTGCCACATATATCATGCATGTTTTTAGTATCAAGATTAAAACAAAACTACTTTAAAAAGTAATATTAATGTACAAGTAGAAGCAATATAGAAAGATGTAAAATAGGATATGAGAAGTTCAAAGTGTGGGGAAAATGGAGTCCAAATGTTAAATTTCTAGTTTTGAAAATTTTATATATTTTCTTTATGATAATTTTATATTTCTACCATTTCAAAATAGTCTATTATAAGCTCATTTTATTAGAATAGTGATAAGCCAAAAGGAAAAAGTTTGATAGGCAAACCAAAAATAATAAGCAATGAGTGAGCTGAAGATGTCGCTCAGTGGGCACAGTGCCTGCCTCATAAGTGCAAGGTTTTGAGTTTGATCCCAGTACCAAAGAGGAAAAAAAAAAAAAAAAAAAAGAGTCAAAACTCACCATTACAGGAAAATTACTTAACAAAGAAGATCTAAAAGATATGGACAAATGAAAAACTACAATAAAACTAAAGACAAAATTATAAAATAACTAGAATAAAACTTACTTATTCACAACTACTTTAAACATAGAGATTAAATTCAATTAAAAGATAGAGTGACTGAACAATTTAAAGAAAAAGTAAGACCCAGCTTTGTTGCTATATGAAACTCATTTTATCTCTAAGGTCCCAGATAGACTAAATATGAAGGCATGAAAATGGAATCTATAGAAAGTAGAATTAGTCATA